>SOPF01026802.1:78185-98532 GCA_012979155.1 Hypericum perforatum
TTAAGTGATTTGATTGTTACTATCCATATCAACAAGGTGCACCTTATTTTCGGGAACACATCCTGAAAGAACTTCAAGGTTAAACGCGTTTGGCCGAGGGTAGGATTAGGATGGGTGACCTCCTGGGAAGTTTCCTAGGGTGCGTGCGAGTAAGGACAAAGCACGCTGAAAAGACATGTGTTGGTATAGTAGAGCCAGTCAGTCAAATCACGGGGCATTACATTTGGTATTGGAGTGACCTTGGCTTGTACGATATAATTCGGGGATCGAATGCACCTATAAGCAAGGGATTCTGGGACTGTGTGTGTCTAACGTGATGAGGACGTTGCGTATTTAAGGAGGGGTGAATGTGATACCTTGTATATGAATTGTGTGAAAGGCTTAAGTGATTTGATTATTACTATCACAATGTGCACTTTCTTTTCGGTCACACATCCTGAAAGAACTTCAAGGTTAAACGTGTTTGGCCGAAGGTAGGATTAGGATGGGTGATCTCCTAGGAAGTTTCCTATGGTGCGTGCGAGTGAGGACAAAGTACGCTGAAAAGACATATGTTGGTACAGTGGAGCCAGTCGGTCAAATCACGGGGCGTTACACTTAATCTTTCAGATATGTGGTAGTCCAGGTGGTAGCTCTTTGGGGAAGACATCCTTGTAGTTCTGTAAAAGAGAAACAACCATACTAGGCAAATGTGGTTCAAGCTCGTTAGTATTCAAAAATGCCTCCCTATACAGAAGTAAGATCATTGGCTTTTTCTCAAAACATGCTTGCTTGATGTCACTTGCTCCCACATAATAGTTCTTTTTCCATCTCTCAATTTTTCTCTCATTGGCCAATTTTATTTTTGTTTTTCCGACTTCTTTTGCTAGTTCCATTACTCTCTCTCCATTGGCTAATTTTCCTTTCTTTTTCTTGGCTTCTTCTCTTCACTCAATTCTTTTCTTTTGCTCACTCTTCTTTTTCTCATCATTTTCTGTTTACAATTTTATTTGATCTTCACAACTTGTGATAGTGTCAAGGGTGCCAAGGTGATTACTTGTCGATTGAGTGTAAACGAGTATATGTACCTATCATGTGTTACTCTCTTATCAAATTGTCATGGCCTCCCCAATAGTAGATTGCCCTCTTGTATTGACACAACATCGCATAATACTTTATCTTTATATATGCTAATGCAGAATGTCAATAACACTTGTTTCTCCACTCATACTTCTCCACTATTATTTAACCACTGTAATTTGTAAGGTTTAGGGTGTTTCCCTATGAGCAACCCAACTTTTCAACCATAGTAGTACTTGCAATATTAGCACAGCTTCCTCCATGAATAATGACACTACACACCTTGTCCTTGACATAACACTTTGTATGAAAGATGTTCTCCTTTTGTGCTACATCATCTTCTTCCTTTGCTTGCAAGTTTAAAGGTCTTCATATTACTAGAGTGATTGCTTCAGTAACTTAGAATTATTCCTCAGACAGATCTTCCAATGAGGGCATATTATCATGGTCTGAGTCTTCTCCTTCTATCTTGACCTCTCCACTCTCTCTAAGCACCATAACCTGCTTGTTAGGGCATTGACACTTAAAGTACTTGATGTCACAGTTTCTTACGGGAGGGACTTCTAACTTCTTTTGAGAGTTGGCTTGAAACTCTCAAACTTGTGCTCTACTTTGGCTGCCTATGGCTTTTCAAACTTCTTTGGATAATTTGGCTTCCAAGTAGCACTTGATGTAGCTCATATTCCTCCCCCTCTTTTTAATTACTTCTCAATCTTATTGGTCATATGCACCATATCCTCTAAATTGATGTAATGTTGTAGCTCTACCTTTTCTTAGATTTTAGGGTTTAGTCTATTTACCTGGCCATCGTAGCTCTTCTATCCTCCTCCACATTGGCTCGTATCATAGCATTTAGTCCATTCAAGAACCTAGCCATCATAGCTTCTCTATTTTCCTCTATGCTGGCTTGTATCATGGCTATCTCTATCTACTTGTAATAATCTTCCACGCTTAAACTTCCTTATCTCAGCACTTATAGCTTCTTGTATAGCTCACAATAGTAATAACTTGGAACAAAATATTTCCTCATCACCACTTTCATCTCCTTTCATGTAGCTATAACATACTCTCCATTTCGCCTCCTGCTTGTGACAAATTGATTCTACCAAGTTAAAGCATAGTCAGTAAATTCAGTTAGAGCTAGCTTTACCTTCTTTGCCTCAGAGCAATTGTGGAAATCAAAAATGAACTCAATCTTCTTCTTCTATTCGAGATATGCCTCCAGATCAGAACAACCTGCAAAAGAAGGTATCTTCAACTTGATGCTTCCTAAATTATCATCCCTCTTCGCCTTGCCTCCCTAGGTTGGCGATCATTCCTCAGCCTCCTAATACTCCTTGTAGAGCCTACATCCTCTTCCTGATCAGATTCATCTCTGCTCGTTCTACCTATAGGTGTTATACTCCTTTGTGCATGAAGTTCGCCTCTTGGTTATTGACTCATGCATGATTTCTCTATTGCATCCATGCATTGGTGCAATGGCTCAATCTCTGCTTGCATCATGTGTTAGAACTTTCCTGTCAAGGCTCCACAATCACCTTAAGATCAACGTTGGCCAAGGTTACTTCTCTTTCTCTTTCATTTTTATAGGACATGTTGCTGCAAGAAAATTTCATTAGTTAAAATAATAACGGGCCTCACCAAGTCACTCCCTTACGTGTTTGCTCTCAATATGTATTGCAGTCAAGTTTACTAATATTTGCACTTAATTATTTGGCTCTTTTTTCACTCTAATAGGCTTATTACTCTTGTCTTTTTCCTCTCGTGATACTCTTACAAGTTCTTAATAAGCTAGCAATGCTTAGCTCGGCCTACACGGTTAACTATCAAAATATCGTTCAACACACGTTATTTTCTTGCGTTACATGATATCCTCTTACTTTGTCCTTTTTATTCTTGCTTCCTCTTTCTTTTTCTTGTTTTCCTATTTGTCTGCCTTCTTTCTTTGTCTTGCATCTTATGTTTTGGCTTTCGCTTCCTCTTTTGTCTTGTTTTTCCTTCTTTTGTTTTTATTCCTATTTTGTTTTGTTTCCTCTCTCTCCCTTTTCTCTCTTTTCGTTTCCTCTTTTGTTTTCTGTTTCCTCTTTTTGTGTTTCTTTTTTTTTTCTTTTTTTTCTCTTTTTTCACTTAGAATACAAAAGTAACAAACTAAAAAAGTAAACTAAAGGATAGATAGACCTAAAGTAGAGCCAAAGCTCTGATACCAAATGATATAAATCCTGTAAGGAACTTATACAACTCGGATCATTCTACTTTAGGAGAGAATAGACCACAACCCACGACTTGCTCCTTTGCAACGAACCTTGATGCTGGTTAACCTCAACCCAAAGCAATAGTGAAATTGAGAACCTTAGTCTAAGGTGAATCACGCCACAAATGAGGGTAGATGGACCATTTGATAAGTGAAGAGTTTTGTCCTAGCCATGTAATCCAGCCAGCAAGAACACACAAGAAGTATCAATAACTCATGAGTTTCTTATGCAAAAAGATGTTTGCATTTTATTATTAGGAGTCTGCTTTATATAGGCTCGAATGTATCAAATATTCCTAAATAAAATAACTCCTAAAAAGGAGCTTCTAAAGTCTTGTCAAAAATTAAATTCCTAAACAAGGTGATTATGGTCGAATGAAACAAACTAAATAAGAAACAATCTAACACATAATATCTAGTAGATATACGTCCCAAAAAAGTTGATACACATCCAAAATATGTTGATGCACGTCCAAAATAGGTTGGTCTTCACACGTGCATGCTTCTAGAAGAATACGTGCATTCTAAGCTTCCAAATCAGCTTTAATGACGTTCATGGGTTGTGCATGGGTTTCTTGGATGTCTTTGGTCTTGCACACATTGGATTGAGCCCAAGCTTCTTGCATTAATCCACTAAATTCAGCTTGAAACTGCTTGGTCCTTACTTGTCATTGGTCCAATTAGAACTTGAACTAGTTACGAGTCTTGAAGCGTGATAGTAGGTGTACTCCTAGACGTGCTCACGTCAGATAATGTCTTCATATGATCCCAGGAGATCTTGAGGCATTTGATATTTGCCTAGGAGGTGAAGGTGTACATTCGAGCAAGCCACTACCAAGCTTTTTTAGTATTGTCATAACTGATAATCTGAGTTAGATTTTTACTAGAGATGGAGAACATGATTGATGTTAGAATAATCTAATCTTGTCGATACTACAAATCATAATCCAGATTTTGAGTAGCAGCAATAGAGGAACATACACCAGCATCATCAACTGAGGAAGAAGAGGTCTCAACACTAGTTGGAGATGGTGGGGGGATACTTCCTTCAACATGGTAAAACAAACCATATCCTCAAAACATCGGCTCTATCAAGATCTGTCAAAGAAGATAATTTGATGTAGTAAGCTTTTATGAAAGTACACCCTTGATTTCTGGTTACTCACCCTCTGTCCCAAAACCTTTCCAAAGTCCTCAAGACCTGATCTGAGCACCTGAACTTGATCGAGAGAGGCTTCGACAAATAATATTACATCATCAGCAAAAAGAAGGTGTGAGATTGGGGGGCCACCTCTTGCCAGTTTAATAGGCTTCCATCTTTTGACTGCAATTGCTCTTTTAATCCATAGGGCAAGCTTCTTCATGCACAAAACAAAGAGATACGGTGAAATGGGATCACCTTGCTGTATTCCTCTCGAGGGCATAAAGGCTCTGGACATTTCCCCATTCCATAGAGCCTGTATGCTTGCACCTCGTACACACGCCATGATGATCTGAATAATCTTCTCAGGTACTCCAACATCTTGTAAGGTATCTTCAATGAAGTCCCATTCGAGCCTATCATAGGCTTTCTCGAGGTTAATCTTTACTGCCATCCAAGCTTTTCCTGCTCTTCGTTGGCGCATGGTATGGAGAACCTCTTGGAGAATTACTATATTGTCTGTTATTTGTCTTCATGGGACAAAGCTCCCTTGAGTATCAGCAATGAGTTTCAGAAGTTTCTCTTTGATCTTGTTAACTACCACCTTTTTCAGAATCTTGTAAGCCACGTTGCAGAGAGAAATTGGCCTAAACTGACATACGGTCTTTGGGCTAGTTATCTTCGGAATGGGTACTATGAGTGTTTCATTGAGTATAGTGGGAACTTCTCCTGTTATAAAGGCTCGCTTGATCATGTCTATTAATGGTTGCTTAACTACTTACCGACAAGTTTGGTAGAAGATGGCTTGAAACCCGTCAGCTCTAGGTGCTTTAAGTGGCTCTATCTGATTAAGCGCAGCTCTGATTTCTGTTTCACAAACTGGTCTAGAACATCTATTTACTTTATCCACGGAACAGGGAGTGAACATCCCCTTTGGCAGTAGCTTCGATGCAACTCTTCTTTCTGTCAAATATAGTTTTTTATAGTAATCTGTCATCAATGCTTCAAGGGACTTCTGGTCTATTATCCACTCTTTGTTATCATTTTTCAGGCCTTCAACTTTGTTTCTTCGTCTGCGAACTAAAGCCAAGGTGTGGAAAAAACTGTGTGTTCCTATCCCCCTAGGTGATCTACTTCTCACGAGACTTTTGGAACCAAATGAGTTCTTCTTGTTCGAGTACTTGATCGAGCTCCAACTTTAGTTTATCTTCTAGCCTGGTAAGCCCCCCATTTGGATTACTTTCTAGTACCTTCTGCAGTCTAGTTATCCTTGCCAGGATTCTTTTCTTCCTACCTTCCACCCTTCCAAACACACTCGCATTCCACTGTTGCAATTCAATTTTCAGCCTGGCTAAGGCCTCGACAAGTTCGGTCTTGGAATCCCATTTATCTCTGATTAGTTGCAAGAAAGAGGGATGTTTAATCCATATAGCTTGGAATCGAAAAGGTCTCCTTCTTCTTATACATTGATCTTTATCTGAGAAAGTGATGAATAAAAGGCTATGATCCGATTGGTACCTGGCAAGGTGTTTTACTGTCCCATTCGACTAGCAAAGACGCCATTCATTATTCCCTAGAGCATGATCAAGTCTTCTATGAACTCTGCTATTTTCAACAGATCCTCTCACCCAAGTGTACCTACAATCATAGAAACCAATGTCAATAAAATCGTGTTTATTTATCCACTCGTGAAATCTCTTGTCTTGGATCCTCAATCCTCCTGATCCTTCCTTTCTCTCATTGAGGGTGGTTATGGCATTAAAGTCTCCCGCTAAAAGCCAAGGTGTGGGTGTGGTTGGTTTTAGATTGGCTATTTCTTGCCAATAAGGTTCTAATCCAGCTAGAGGAGGTAATGCATATACTATGGTTATGAGGGTAGGGGGTTTCCTTGGGGTTGATGCTACAAAGTGGAGGTATTGGTCTTTGAAAGCTCGGATGGTGACCGAGAGGTGGGATGTCCATAGTAACCAAATTCCCCCTCGTCTCCCCTTGGCTTCCACACGGTAGAAGTCTAGGCCCAATTTACGACAAACAGAATCTACTTGTGCTCCGCTAATTTGAGGCTCCAACAAAGCTACTAGGCTTACTTCATGAAATCTAATTAAATACTTTATGGCTCACATAAAACCAAGTTTTTTGCTCCACAATAATTCCACACTATAGTTTTAAAGATCATTAAAACTGTCTAAGTGGGTGAACCTGGAGGTTCATTGTAACTAACTTGTCTGCTTTACTCTCTTCTGGATTAGGATTCGCCCTGTCATCTTGGGATGATTTGCCTTTACTAGCGCTTGTTGTGGTTGGTTCAATTTCCATCGGTGAACTCCTTGGCTAAGGGATGTTTGGAGGATCTGAGTGGTGCTCCCCTCTAGGAGTCAAAGAGCTACTGCCCTTGAAACTCTCTGTTGAGGCATTCATCCTTTTGTTTGTCACGGTAGGGGCTGTGGGCTCGTAGGCATTTTGTTTTATGTGGTTTTGTTGAGGGAAGTTTAGATTGATGTTTTCTTTGCTATGGTTGAATTTGGTGATAGCTTATTGGATCTTTATTCCCAAACTGGAATCTTCATGGCTGGTTCTCTTAGTTGCCAATTTCGGGCTAATCTTGGTAGATGGGGCATTCATAGGTTTTTTTGAGGTGGAAGACTTTGATGATTTGAGGTTTCTGGGTGATTTGCGGCTGTTTGAGGAGGGTGTGGCAGTAAATACTTTAGCTGGGTTGTTATAGGAGCTGGTTTGGGTTCCTTCCAAAGGCACCTCTTCTTCTGCCAAGTGTAGGTTAGCAAACCTATTGCTAAATTCCGTTGCTTTGCCCTCTTGAGGTGCTTTGGAAGATCTACCTTTTTTAGTAGCAAACATCCAAGGACCAAATATAGTGTTGGGCAGGTTAACTTGGGTGGGGGTTGGGGCAGTAGTAGAGTTGGTATTTGGCAGCCTCACTTCTCCACCTGGAATACTATTCTCTGTCGGTGGAGTCTGGGGGATTTGAGTCTGACTACACTTCTCTTGTAAGTGATCATACATTCCACATTGGAAGCAAATGGAGTGTAAACCTTCATACTCCACTCTTTGTACCATACCATTGATCAGTATTTCTCCTATCAACGGTCTAGACAAATCCACTTACACACAAATATGTGCGAATTGTCCTCTGAGTTTTTCTTCTGTATTTGGGTCTATTTTCACAGGGCACCCAATCAATGTAGCAACACTTCTTAACAGATTCTTCATGTAAAACTGCATAGGAAGATCAGGGAGCCTCATCCAAGCCCAGACTTTCTTGATCTCATCAGTTTTGGGTACAAAAGTGCTTTCCCATGGCCGAACGACCAGGTAGTGGTCCTAGACAGTCCAAGGGCCTTCAAGGAGCACCTTATTTCTATCTTCCTCCGTAGTAAAGCAAGCCAGGAAATAGTTATGAGGAAGGTCAATTAGTCTTACTTGGTTGGAGAGGTTCCAAATCTGGTTGATGCGCGTGTACAGTGCCTGATATCCCACATTCTTGCCTAGTACTTTGAGGATGATGGTACGCTTCCATGGGGCGTTGACTTTTTCCAAGGCTTGGTCTGTGAGTATGAAAGCTGGTCGGAGGGGATTAGATCTATCAATAGAAACTAACCCTAATTCCAGCCAGTCTTCATCCGGGTCAGGGGAAAAGGGACATATGGGGGTTTAGATCCCTGCACTGAGTCCCTATATGAGCGGTTGGACTGGGGCCAGGCTGTAGGAGAAGGAGTTGTAGTAGCTGGGGTTTGAAGAGTTTGTAGGTTTTCAGATAACGGAGGCGGGGTGACAGGTTCTGTGATGGTGGGGTTGGGTGTGGGGTTTTACTCGGGTGTAGGGATCATTTGGGGGTTTTGGGTTGGTTGCAGGAGGGAGAGGGTGGGGGATGTTCCTAAGGGGTTTACGGTGGTTGAGGGGTTGTCAGGTGGTTCCAGCGAGAGTAGGGTTGGGGATTGAGAGGAAGGGAAAGGGGAAAAATCAGGATCCATAACACTTCCAGATATAGCTTTGACAACCAAAGGTGCATCATGGTCGAGTCTATTTAGTTGGCTTAGGTTGTTGGGGTTAACTATCAGAGTTTCCTAGTGAAACAAGGAAAGACGTGGACAAAGTTAATAAGACCCAAAAGTGAGTTGGGGTAGTAAGAGTAAAAAATTGAAATACCTTTGCTTAAGAAGGTTACATAGATTTTTAGGGAAGGTAGAAAATACCAGCAATGTTGGACTCTCAAAAGATGAAGTGAGCACAGACTCCGCAAAGGAGGGGATTCACTCAAAGGATCCAGATAATCTTGAGTTGTTAGGGTCACACACAAAAGATAAGAATAAACTACTAACACTCCAAACTAGGCAAGGATAAACGTTAAGTTTTTTGAGTTAGGCAGGGTTGTTGGAGGAAATAAGTTAAGGAACCCGATGTGGATAAAGATTGGACAAAGTTGAGGATGAACATTAAGGAGTTTGAGTCCTCCAGATTAGGTAAGATCGTTGGAAGAGATAATTTTCGGGTCTTCAAACCCAACGAGGATAAAAATTGAGCAAGGTTGATGATGAACATCAAAGAATTTGAGTCCGACTACAACAATACTAAGGAAGGGTCTCCTTTACCAATATAAATAGAACTTAATTTGAAATAATATCAAATTGGATTAGGACTAATAGTGTTCTCGTGCATTGATCAGGCATTTTAGAAGAGACTTGAGGTTCTACGAAAAGCAAATACCGTGCAAGGTTGCTCTGATCCAAGACAACTCTGGGCTGCAGAACGTGAAGATGAACACCACAGAAACTGCGGCCATTGGACACAAGTTGTTCTATTCCATGTCCAAGGTTGTTCCACTGATGCATCTGGAATCTGAACCCGAAGGCAGATCTTCTATCTCTTGCGGAAGCTACTCGCTGTCTAGCATTCCCGTGACTAGCTCTAGAAGCCAATCTTTGGCTTCGAGCAGAAGCATTAAAAGGAGCGATAGAAGCATGTCCCGCGAGAGATCATATGCCCCAATCCTTTGTGAAGGCTGTGGTGCAAGGACCGAAATGTACATCAAAGATACCATGAGATTCTCTTTCGCTGATATACAGCTAGCAACCGATAATTTCGCAGCGGAGAACTTGCTAGGGGAAGGTGGCTATGGCCATGTGTATAAGGGTGAGCTGCAAGATGGACAACTTATTGCAGCAAAGGTCCGAAAAGAAGCGAGCAGCCAAGGATTCTCGGAGTTCCATTTGGAGGTTTACGTGCTGAATTTCGCACGCCACAAGAACATTGTTATGCTTTTGGGATTCTGTTGCAAGGAGAACAATAACATTCTAGTCTACGAGTATATTTGCAACAAGTCCCTAGAGTGGCATTTGTTTGGTAAGTTAAAACAAAGCCAAAAAATTTCTTCTTGTCCAAATACTGATATAACTACCAGTATTAGTTACCATTAGCAGATAATTCGGAAGATCCTCTAGAGTGGCGTCAAAGGCTCGCTATCGCCATCGGAACTGCAAAGGGATTGCAGTTGCTATATGTTCTCTCTTCTCTCATTGCAGCTTGGAGATTTTGGGAGATGGAAGACCGGTGGTGATGATACTATGCATACAAGAATACTTGGCACATTAGGGTGAGGAACTGCTCTAGTCTTTTGTAACGTATTCAGGACTATAATAATAATAGAAAATAATTGCGATGACTATTCTGCAATAGACCATAGTATAAGTAGTGGTTTAGAAAATAATTTTCGGATAGGCTGCTCGGTTTTGTTCATCTTCTGGATGGATCATTCTCATGTCTCTAAAAACGATTGTATGCTTACAATCTCCCTGCCAAAAATAGGAACAATCAAAACCGGAATCCATGCAGACATGTATAGCGAAGAATCCCAGCTAGATGCACGTATAGTATACCTGATGACAGTAGAGATATCCAGCACCAAGACGAAGTCTGAGGTCGGAAAACCTCGTCTTATGCATATAGGCATGCCTAAATTGAGGCAACTGTGGAGTCATAGCTTCACCAACCACCTCTTTCTGCTTTTCCCTCAACTCACCACTAATAATCGATTCTCACTTTTTCTGAGCATCGTCCTTCGAATGTTCAAGCCAATCAAATATTGGTTCACTATAATCTATAGCGGCCGGACTCCTTAGATCATTGTAAAATACATCCTATTCATCATGTAAGAGCTTGTAAAAAATCTAAGATGGACAAACTTCTGATAATAGGAATCCGACAAGAGAGTTTGAAGGGTAATACCTCTACGAGGAAGTATACCGAAGGATCATCTCGATCAGCCTTTTTCATTATCTTGTCTGTGGAGCAATAAATCATGTCTCTCATTTCAGTCAAGAGTTGACATCCTAAAACGAGGAACTCTCAGGTCAACATTAAATGTTGCCGGTTCTCAGGGACCATCATCCCTTTCTATTAGCCGTCATGTATCCGTCAATCATTATTTGAATTTTAACTCTCTTGAAAAATATTTTATCTTCTGGTTAATTACCCTCAGATCTCTGTACTATTGACAATTTTGTAATAGGGTCCCTGTGTAATTTGATTAAGATATAAGGTCCCTGTATTATAACGAAATATTGGCATAAGGTCCCTGACTTAACCTTCGCTGAAATCATCAATTTTTTTTTCATTTTTTAACATTGAATTGACTAAAATACCCTTAAGCCAAAAATTAAAAAAAACCCCTTCTTCAACCTCAAGCCAAATCCAAACCGTCCAAACCCTTCACCTCTCACTACTTCCCTTCCACCCACAACCCGACCCGAATCTACCGCATCTCAGCCCGACCCAAAACAAGGAACCCATCGTTCGGCACCGGAAGCGACAGAGGCAAGGAGGAAGGTGTGCGCTTCTCAGAAGTGTGAGGCGGTGGCAAGAGAACCTAAAAAAGAATTCCCTTTTCTAGCTCCCCGATTGGTGCTGCCGTTGCTGTTTTTGTTGTGTGTGGTTTGGTGGGGGGATATTTCTGGTATGATAATCGGGTGGGGAGGATGCGGAGGGGGAGGAGTTCCGGGTATGGTGCTGATAATTCGGAGGGTAGTGGTGGTTGAAGATTGAGGCCTAATATGGGGTCTATTTGGTTTAAGATTCAGGAACTTGAGAAGGCGATGGATTGCTTCTCGCAGCGGAATTTTATGGGGAGAGGCAGTTGTTTACTTGGTCGATAATGGGCTCACGGTGGTTGGGATGGGTTGGTTTCAGTTGCTTTTGGGTTGAAGATGAAGAGAGATGAAGATGTTTTTTTTTAATTTTTGGCTTAAGGGTATTTTGGTCAATTCAATATTAAAAAACAAAAAACAAATTGATAATATCAGCGAAGGTTAAGTCAGGGACCTTATGCCAATATTTTGTTATAACACAGGGGTCTTATATCTTTTTCAAATTACACAGAGACCCTATTACAAAATCATCAATAGTACAGGGACTTGAGGGTAATTAACCCTTTATCTTCTGTTTTATAGTTAAATGATTGTCAAAAAATCATCTAAATCCCAAAAATTTCTTAGAATAATATAACTTTAAGTTAAATTGGTTAAAGTATTTAACCAATTTGTTTTTCCTCCCCTCGTCGTTCCCCCTTGTATTAGACTATCCGCAGCAGCAGCCCCGAGCCAACCCAGCCCTGAGCCAGTCCTGCAATATTTAATTAATTTTTCAGCCAAACCAGCCCCAGTCTCAGTTTTTTACACACAACAGCACCCCTCACCCAACCCAGCCCCAGCCAATAAACAATTAATATATTTATATTCTACATCATCAACCTAATTAACTTTAATTTATTAATTCAATTTTTATGTTCGAACTTATATAAATTTTGTACTTCACATTAAATTAGTAAATTCTAAAAATAAAATACTTAGAAATTTTGTTAATAACATTAAATTATCAATAATTCAATTTACATAGAAATTGTGAAATGATAAATTACAAATACAGATAATGCTAATTAAAAATTAACTACGATTTCCAAATTTCTGTGATTTCTGTTTACGAATTTGGTAATATATGTATTTTCTGTAATTTATGCTTAAGATCATTGTAATATATGCAATTTATTTATCTAAAGTTAGTACATTTTTTATTTTATAAAATTCAATAGATAGTTATAATATTTTTTCCAACTTAAATCTTATCTTATAAACAATAATTTTTTTTAGAAAAGTATTAAATAAGCAATAATGCAAATTATATAGAAAATGTCAAATTATAAATGTAGATAATGTTAATTAAATTTCAATAGATAATTATAAGATTTTTTCTAACTCAAATCTTATCTTTAAAAATATTGGGCGCGAATAATTTTGTGACAAATATACAAAATAGGATAACATTTACATTTAGAAAAAACAAAAAACAAAGAAAAATAAACTGAGAACAGAAAAAAAAATAAACTAAGGAGTGGGGCCCGTTCCACCCCTTCTTTTTCCCGATTGATCAACCAGCTTCGGTTGGTCAACTTTTTTCCCCTCTCATTATTTTATTATTTTTCTTCATTATTTAATTTTTTTTTTGTGGGCCCAGTCCAACCTCAACACAAGTAAAAGCCGCTGCTGCGGCTAGCCTTACTTTGGGAAATCGGAACATAATAGAACTTGTAGTTCCGACGGTGAATGTCGTGTCCAATTTAGTGCACATAATCCTCACCCCCAAACTTCGTTGTTATTCAGTTGGTCATATCATATATCAAGGGCATAAGATAGCTTTTTTTTTGAGACGCAGAACATAGCTGACCATATAATAAATTCTTAAGCTCAATTTAGCTAAAATGGCTACATTTTCTACTTTTAAATCAATCTAATTTGTCACCGTGTGGAAGAAATCAACGGCTAAGGGCGGTTTGGTTCGAGACAAAATGGACAAATCGCTACGGAAGCATTGAGAGCAGTAGATTTTAGCTAAGCATGTTGCTTTTTTGTCGAAAAATTAATATTGACTAATTAAATAGTTTGATTTGTCGCAACATTATAAATAGGACGACTGAAAAAATAGTGATAACAATACATTTTTCAACCACGGGATGAATTAGTTAATTACTATCGAGATTATATTTTACTAACATTCGGTTTAATGCAACAACAAATAGCTTAATTGCAAATAATTGGATGGAGAATTGAACAGCTTGATAATGGTCTCAATCAATTTTCTCTCCCTTAATTTGGCCAAATTTTTCTAATTTCCTGTCGGATAGAGAATTTGACTTGTTAATTGTAGTCTGGAACGAGAGTTTAAATCTTGTATTTTGTTATAGAGAAAGACATTCCTGGTCCTTATACTTCGAAATACTTCAGAAAACTATCGATACTCAAAAGAAAAAATATATACTTCAAACCATTATTATTTTACGCTTCATGCTTCTTCCCAAAATTCGGAAGAACGTCAACTTAAATAAAATTAACGACCGAGGATTAATTCCCGGCAATGGAACAAGTACAACTAAATAATATAATTAAATGTTTTTAGCAAGTTCCCTAAGCTTAAATTTCTGAAACTTGCCGGTAGATGTCTTGGGGAGCTCGTCCTTGAAGATCACCGTCTTGGGAACCATAAAATGAGGCATCCTTTCCCTACAATACTGCACTATCTCCTTCTCCGTCGGCTTCTCGGCCAACCCCCGCTTCAAGCATATGAAAGCGCACGGCGTCTCGCCCCAGAACTCGTGCGGCCGAGCCACCACCGCAGCCTCCTCCACCGCCGGATGCGAGTATATAACCGACTCCACCTCCGTTATTAGATTGCAGGGATTCGTCTAATGAAGTCCAAGAACCATGGGACCGAATTGAACTTTGCCACGTGCCAGGAAGGACTAATAAAAACACGCGC
The DNA here is from genome assembly GCA_012979155.1 of Hypericum perforatum. Classification (NCBI taxonomy): domain Eukaryota; kingdom Viridiplantae; phylum Streptophyta; class Magnoliopsida; order Malpighiales; family Hypericaceae; genus Hypericum; species Hypericum perforatum. The sequence continues at coordinate 92,456 of SOPF01026802.1, forward strand.
AGGAACGAAGAGGAGCATTGTGTAAAACAGCTTCAGAAAATTAAATTTGGTTGAGTCAAGTGTCAATGTATAAGAGGCCTCCAATGATTAGTTTGTAATTAACTAATCATTTGTTTCTGAAACAATTACTGACTTCTAGATGTTTGGCAGTTAAGCCTTATAGCTCAAAAATGGAATCTTTCTCATTTCTTAACCATTTTTCGTCGTTCCAACGCCATTAGCTTCGTCTTACTTCGCTCATCATGGTATCAGAGCTCAAGCACGAGCTTGAGTAGTCGCGATCCTGGATCATAGCTCTCTTTCACCTTCGAGAAGCTTTCTTGACTTTAATGGCGCGAGGAGTTGCACCAGTTCCGGAACTGCCTCAGGTTGCTAGAGTGACTCGTCCACCAGGTGATCCCACACATTCTTCTAGTTCTTTTGGATCTGTTGGAGGAGGTGATAGGTCTGTGTTTTATCTTCATCCAAGTGAGAGTCCTACGTCGATATTAGTTACTCCTCTGTTGAACAATCTTAATTACCACACTTGGAGCAAAAATATGGCACGGGTGCTTAGGTCAAAAAGGAAATGGTGTTTGATTGATGGATCTATAACCTTGCCAGAATTTGGAGATGTAGAGTATGCTGATTGGGAGACTTGTAATAGTATGGTTGTTAGTTGGCTTATGGCTTCAATTGAACCTTCTATTAGCCAGAGTTTTAATGGTTTGGAAACTGTTGCTGAGGTTTGGAATGATCTTAAAGAGCATTTTGGAACTGGAAATTCTATTCAAGTAGCACGTCTGCAAATGCTCTTGTGTACATTGAAGCAAGGAGCTTCATCTGTTAATGAGTATTTCACCAATTTTAGGACCATTTGGGATCAATTTGTTCAGTACAGACTTATTGCAGTCTGCAGATATGTAGACTCTGTTCGTGGATCCTCTGATTGTGACTCTGTCAGATCCAGCAGGGAATATATGCAACGAGACCAAGTTATCAAGTTTCTCATTGGTTTGAATGACAATTTTGACACTATTCGATCTCAGATTATGCTAGTTGATCCTCTTCCGAGCATGAGCAGGATATTATACTTGGCTCTGCAACATGAGCAGCAACTCATTGGCTCTTCCAAGTCACTTCCAAAAAATACAATCACACTTACAGCTGCTGGTGCGAGACAACAGGCAGGTGGCAGGGGATCTGGTTTCAGAAAGAATTAGAGTGACTCGAGAAAGCCAGTATGCACCTTTTGTGGCAAAGAGGGTCACACAATAGAGAAATGCTACAGGAAACATAGTTTTCCACCAAACTTCAAGTTCACTAACAATAGATCTGGAGGTTCCAATTCTTCTTTTGCAGGCTCTACATCTGCTGCAGCTTCTTCTGATGACTCTGCTGCATCTGACAAAGTTGCTTCTAATTTCACCAAATTTGGTCTCACTTCTGACCAGCTCAATCACTTGGTAGCACTTTTCCAACAGTCGTCTGGAACGCCTAAGAGTTCAGTTCCTAGGAGCCCTGTCATTGATCATACACAAGTCAATTCTGTCCAGCAACACATATTGTCTGGTAACCATTTTTTATTATCCTCTAGAGTTTCTTCTGTGTCTACATTCAAGAGTCCCAATACGTGGATCTTAGATTCTGGCGCGTCAGATTATATCGCATGTTCCTCCTCATCTTATATAGAGTGTCAGTTGATTGCCAATACGGTCATCATACTTCCAAATCAACAACAGGCTCGAGCCACACACATAGGCACAGTCAAACTGGATCCTGATTTGTACTTGTTTAATGTTCTCTTAGTTCCAACATTTGGTTTCAATCTTTTGTCAGTGAGTAAACTAACTTCTTACTTTCCCTTTCAATTTTTTTTTCGTCATAATGTTTGTGTCATTCAGGACCTAGTCACTGGGAAGAGGATTGGTGAAGCTGCAGAGTCCGAAGGTCTCTACATCCTTAACCATACTTCCCTCCAATCCAAACCACCAGCCTTACCACAACCACAACCTACATCATTGATTTCTGTTTCAGTTGTCGGTACTGACATCAACATTTGGCATTGCCATCTTGGTCATGTTTTTCCATCACGAATTTAAGAAATAGCTAAATTCGATGAGATGGTGCAAGCACATGCTATCCCACATTGTGAAGCTTGTCACTATGTTGGCCATAAGAGACTTTCTTTTCCTATCAGTGATTCTGTAGCTACTGCTGTTTTCGACTTAATACATGTTGACATTTGGGGCAAGTCTGCTGAATGTTCTTATGATAGTTTTTCTTACTTTTTGACAATAGTGGATGACCATTCTCAATACACTTGGATATATTTGATGAAAGATAAGTCCTATGCACGTCAATATCTGCAACAATTTTTGCAGTTGGTTGAAACACAATTTGATAAACGTGTTAAAAGGATAAGATCAGATCAAGGCAAAGAATTTCATATGCTAGATTTTTACAAAGACAAAGGCATGGTTCATGAACAGAGTTGTATTTACACTCCAGAACAGAATGGGAGAGTGGAGAGAAAACATCAGGATATACTCAACATTGCAAGAACACTTTTGTTTCAGTCAAGCCTCCCACCTTCTTTTTGGAGTGATGCTGTGCTACATGCTGTTTATCTCATGAATCGACTTCCCACTTCCAGCTTGCCTAAAAAACAGACTCCATTCAGTGTGCTTTTTGGTCATCCTCCTACATATGATCACCTTCAAATTTTTGGATGTCTGTGCTATGCTGCTGTGCCACCAGAACATCGCTCCAAGTTTGATCATCAAGCTCAAAAGTTTATTTTTCTGGGCATTCCTCTTGGCATTAAAGGTTACAAGCTCTACAATTTGGCAACTCACTCTACTATTATTTCTCAAGATGTTATCTTCTATGAGACCTTGTTTCCCTTTAAAGATGTTTCTGCTGTTCCTTCTCATGATAAAGCAGATGTGCAACTTCCACAACCTTCTCCATATACTTTCTTTGATGACACCATTACCCCATCCAGACCTTTCCTTCCTGAAGACTCTTGTCTTCAGATGCCTAGCAGGTCGACCCGACCTGGCTTTGATGAGTCCACTTTCCATAATACCATTCCTGGTGTTCTATTGCACTAGATGCCTAGCAGGTCGACCCAACCTAGCTTTGATGAACCTTTAGCTCCACGAAAATCTTCCCGAATCAAACACTTACCATCTCATCTCCGAGATTATGCTCTGGACTTGACTCTGCAGCCAACCATGTCTTCCTCTCCCATCATAGATCAATCCACTATACGTTTCCCACTTCAACATTATTTTAGTTTAGCTTATGTCAGTCCTTCTTATAGGTATTTTAGTTTGTCTCTAATCAGTCATACAGAACCAGAGTCTTATGAACAGGCTATTCAAAATGATTGTTGGATTCGTGCTATGCAAGATGAACTGGATGCTCTTACCTCCAATTGTACTTGGACTTTGGTTGATCCTCCAGTTAATAAACCTATTATTGGATGTCGTTAGGTGTATAAAATCAAGCACAAATCGGATGGTTCAGTAGAACGTTTCAAGGCTCATCTTATTTTCAAAGGTTATACACAAACTCTGGGAATTGACTACTTCGAGACATTTAGTCCTGTTGTCAAGATGTCTACAATTCGCCTTCTCTTGGCTCTTGCTGCTCGCCACAATTGGTTGCTGTACCAGCTTGATGTCAACAATGCATTTCTTCATGGTGATCTTCATGAAGAAGTGTATATGCATCTTTCTCCTGGTCTTCAAGTTGCTGCTACAGATGCAAACAAGGTCTGCAAGTTGCAACGTTCGCTCTATGGACTCAAGCAGGCCAGTCGGCAGTGGTTTGCTAAACTTACTTCCATTCTTCTTGAGTTTGGTTTTCAGAAGTCTTCTCATGATCATTCCATGTTCGTTTTATCTCAATCTAGTTCTATTACTGTCCTTCTTGTTTATGTTGATGACATCATTCTTGCTGACGATTCTTCATCAGTTATTACTGCTACTAAAGAGCACTTGGAATGCACCTTGAAACTCAAAAATCTTGGTCCTCTGCGTTATTTTTTGGGTTTAGAGATTGCTCAGAGCACTCGTGGTTTACTTGTTTGTCAGAAAAAGTATGTGTTAGAGCTTCTTCGTGACACTGGTTTCCTTGCTTGCAAGCCTCGTTCTTCTCCAATGGATGCTCACACTCATCTCAGTGTCAAGCATGGGGGGCGATTGCTTGATGATATTGTGTATTCATCGACTTCTCCAGTTGTTTCTGTTACTGCTGATGGTACTAAGGTAGTTGCATATTTAAGTCACTATCGTCGTTTGGTTGGCAAACTTCTTTATCTGTCAGGAACACGACCTGACATTGCTTATGTGGTCCAACAACTAAGTCAGTTCTTGATGCTCCTCAAGAACATCATCTTGCTGCTGCATATAATGTACTGCGATATCTGAAGTCATGTCCTGGCAAAGGATTGTTCTACTCTGCCACCACTTCAATGCAGCTTAAAGCATATGCAGATAGTGATTATGCTATGTGTGTCGATTCTCGGCGTCGTGTCACTGGTTATTGCATTTTTCTTGGCGACTCATTAGTGTCCTGGAAAGCTAAAAAGCAGAACACTGTCTCTTGCTCTTCTTTAGAAGCGGAGTATCGTGCTCTTGCCATTGTGACTCGTGAAGTTCAGTGGTTGACCTTCTTGCTGAAAGAGTTACAGATTTCTTGGATCAGTCCAGCACTTCTCTACTGTGACAACAAATCTGCAATATATAGCAGAAAATCCAGTTTTTCATGAACGTACTAAGCACATTATGATAGATTGCCATGTAGTTTAAAAAACTGGAGCTTGGGTTGATCAAATTATTTTATATGCGCACAGAGAATCAGCTAGCCGATGTATTGACCAAGAATCTCAGTGTCCCGCATTTTGAATCTCTGATCACTAAGCTTGGCCTGGTCGATCTGTTCAGTCCAGCTTACGAGGGCATATTAGATTGCAGGGATTTTTCTGATGAAGTCCAAGAACCACGAGACCGAATTGAACTTTGCCACACGCCAGGAAGGACTAATAAAAACACGCGCAGAAACGAAGAGGAGCATTGTGTAAACCGGTTTCAGAAAATTAAATCTGGTTGAGCCAAGTGTCGATGTATAAAAGGCCTCCAATGATTAGTTTGTAATTAACTAATCATTTGTTTCTGAAACAATTACTGACTTTTAGATGTTTGGCATTTAAGCCCTGTAGCTCGAAAATGGAATCTTTCTCGTTTCTTAACCGTTTTTCGTCGTTCCAACGCCATTAGCTTCGTCTTACTTCGCTCGTCACCTCCGTGCTGCTGATGTTCTCCCTGCCGCTTATGATCACGTCCTTGACCTTTCCTTAATCTCCAAGTACCCGTCCGGGTGGAACACGCCCACGTCGCCGGTGTAAAACCAGCCGTTGTCTTTTAAAGCCAGTGACGTGGCAATCGGGTCCTTGAGGTAACCTAGCATAACGCAGCCGCCTTTGAAGACTACTTCGCCTTGGGTTTGTCCGTCTCTTTTGACGCTCTCGTCGGTGCCCGGGTCGACGACGTCGACGTCCGTGAAGCCAGCCATTCTCACCCCTTGCCTCGCCTTCAGCCTGGCTCTCTCCCCCGCAGGGAGCTTGTTCCATTGCTTCTTTCATGCACAGGTGACAACCGTCCCCCCAACTTCCGTCAGCCCGTACCCGTGGTTCACAATGAACCCTAGTGACTCTGTCCGGTCAAGAACCGTTGCCGGAGGAGGGGCTCCGGTGGTCATCATATAGACCGGCTTCTCTAGTGTTTCCGCGTCAGGGGAGTTGGAAAGCATGTTGAGCACCACGGGGGCGCCGCACATGTGGGTGACGCCGAGCCTTTTAATGAGGCCGAAAATGGTTGACACGTCAACTTTTCGAAGGCAGATATTGGTCCCTCCGACGGCCGCCATCTCCCACGGGTAGCTCCACCCGTTAGCGTGGAACATCGGAAGGGTCCAAAGGTAGACCGGGTTCTTGGGCATGGTGTAACGCCCCGTGATTTGACCGACTGGCTCCACTGTACCAACACGGGTCTTTTCAGGGTACTTTGTCCTCACTCGCACGCACCCTG
>SOPF01026803.1:2204-21835 GCA_012979155.1 Hypericum perforatum
ATATATATATATATATATATATATATATATATATATATATATATATAATTAGTCTACAATTTGACAAGCTGTCCTTAAATTCCGTACGCACTGACATTGCTTGTCTTCCCGGAGACTGACCCGCCGGCGGAGTTCGGAATGTACTTGGCCCACTACAATTGCATAAATTAGAAACACGTTAATATTGACTTGAGCTAATTTATATAATATATATTTTCCTATTTTTCAAAGAAGTATTTACAGAAGATAGTTGACTAGGGTGTATAAGGTAAAATCATAAAATCAAGAAATATTAAAGCCTTACATTTTTAGCCGCGGAGCTAAAAGCTTCTCGGTGTGGTATCTCAGGATTGGCTGCTTTGATTCGCTGAATCTCTTCCCTTATAAACACAATTAAGGTTGGACCGACGTTAAATTTAGCATACGCATACGGTTAAAACATGATAAGAGCAGCAAATCTAAGAATATCAAAGAAAAATAAAGATGTTCGAGAATATAAATTATTTAAGAAACAGCTAGCTTAATCCCGCCGTTGGTTCTTACTTCATGAATCGGTTATAAGCAGATGGGAGGCGATGCTTCTTCTCAGGTGCTGCACCAAAATAAAGATAATTAACATAATCTGTCATCGTTTTCACACTACCTAAAGAGCGTGATAAGATTATAATATAGTAACATAAACAGAAGATTTATTTTATTTTAATGCGTACGTTTCACGACAAATGGAGCTTTGGGTGAGAGTGGCTCGCCGTCGGTGGAAGTGACACATGAGGAGGAAGAGGAGGCGGAGGCCTGCCCCTTCCCCAAGTCGCTGCAAAATCCCTGCTTCCCCACGAAGTCGAAGGGCTTTCGACGCACGAAAAACACCAGATAGACGGAGCAACAAATTATCAACCATAAGTTTACATGAAAAAAGACATAATAATCAAGTATTTGACCTAATTAGATGAAGATACGTACCTGAAGGGTTAGCTCAGGGTCAAGGCATTGGCCATGGACGGGAGGCCTTGAGCTGAGGAAGGTCAAGTTGCTGCAATGTCCACACTTCACTGTGAGGGTTTCCACCATCCGCTTCAACGGAATCCCAACCTGCAGACTCCAACAAAATTTTAGCTACTTGTTAGTATTAGGGTTTATAAGAATGTTTGAACACGAAACGACTAATTTATATACATGTACCGCGAGCACGGTGTTGCAAAAGTTGCAACGGATGTAACAGAAGTTCTGATCAGGAGAAGGAGAATTAACCAAATCCATGGAAGCAGCAGAAGCTTTCTCTACCAGGTTCGTGGGTCTTCAGTACATAAACAAGCTAGCAAACAGCTCTAGCTCTTTGACAAGAGAGGGTATAGGTAGATAAATATATATATGTGTGTGTGTATGTGTACATATAATAAGCTTGGCGAACCCTAGCCAGGGTTTCCATATAATGATGGTTGAAGAGCTAGATGCTAGGAGAAATGCTGTAATAGGTGGTAGCTGGGCTAGCTAGAGGTCAAAAAGCAAATCCAATGCTTACCAATAATGGCTATGATACAGTCTGCACCTCCGTTTTTCGCACTTTTGAATTTATGACCACTTTGTTTATCACCTGCCTAATTTTTTTTAAAATTTATTTCAGACAAAACTTATAAGGATTTTGAATTCATCATATGTGTAAAAACAGTAAAATTGTGCAAATAAAAAAAATTTACAAAACTAATTCAATCTAATACCATGTAATAGTCTATATATTCATCTCAAAATGTAATACAATAAATTGATGAATTCTTAACACGTAAATAATTTAATTGAATAAAAACCTGTCTTTTAATACCTTTTTTAAAAATATTTAATTTTGATTATTTATATATACAAAAAAGTCATATTTTCTTCACCGCCGATCTCTTCAAAATCCTCGTATAGTAAAACTCTTTGAGAACAAATCACATTTGATACTATCACAAGGACAACATTCTTTTTGGATACAATGATTACATTTTTTTTATAAAGTAAATATATTTATTAAACACCAAGAAGTTTTACATAGAGGAATACTATTGCCCAGAGGGCAATAAGCCAACACCAGCAACAGGTATACAAATTTGCCAAACCTAGATAGAAACAGGGTATACAACCGCTTATGACAACGATCCTCCATTTACTAACCAAACTAACCCAGATAATAACGTAACATTTGTTATATATATGTGTGTATATAAATATATTGATGTCAAAAACATGTTTTGATCGGGATATTGTAAGTGTAGAATTGTATTATGTTATTTAACGTACATAATAATTGCAAAGGATAGTTAAAATCAACTTTTTTTACCAAAATATACCTATAATCTATTAGTCTGATTGATATGGATTTGAATTGAAACTTTTGAATGGTAAAGTTTTTTGTCCAATTTCGTAACAATCGATTGGAAGACAAAACAACCACTGTTTCTAACGTTGTATTGTTACCAGCACGAATCATTACGCTTCTTCTATTAATTTTTTCCTAGAGCAGCAATACGATACCATCGTACGTTTGTGGATCCGGCAACAGTCGATCGAAATGATCGATTTGTCTTCCTCGTCCTAGGTTTGACTACGCTTGAGCAATAAGTAATTACATACATCTCGATTAAAAAAAATTTGCAAAATTTTGACTAAGTTAATATGAATAAAGACAGAAATCACACGAGGTTAACACATTCAGAAACTATTTTACGTACTTATTGTTTAATCATAAAATTTAAAATAATTAGAATAAACATTTTTTTAGCTATAAATAAGTCAATCAAACTTTTGTGTAATAACATCAAATACAACCATCCCTTAGACCACACAGTAAACCTGGAAATCTCCAATATCTGCGACACTCCAGCCAATATCACACATGATATTCTCCGAACAAGGACGAGATGTACGCAACAGATCGATGATAGAAGTTCACCTGAGGAATGCGAAAGACGCATCATCAAGTAAAATTGGCACGTAATGAACATTTTCCCACAACTTGGACCAAGATTCTATCGATGGTCTGCCTGGTGGGTCCGAAAAAAAAATCATAGGAAGATTATGGGTAACTGAGGGACGCTTTCAGATATGATTTGGCAGTGATCAACTCAAATAATGCAGATTTGTACAAGAAATAGAGTTTGTCCTAGTGGTAATGAAAGAATATCATTGAAAGAGTCAATTCTAAAATAGTCTAGACTCTGTATATTGGAAGTTAAAATAAAGCTAGAGGTACAAGGTGACACAAGAGAGGGGAAGAGACAAGTGAATGGAAAGAGATAGTGAGAAGAAGGTAACATGGCCATGCACCATGTGGTACGTAGGTACATGCTAATAATGGAAACACTGAGGGGGACGGGTGCTTCTTCCCTCTCACTCACATGTCACCTTCTCAGAAACCAAAAAATTAAAAATTGAATTTGCCCATTAAATTACTGATGAGTCATATAATTTCTTTTGGTGATGGGACGATTCCTGGATTCCCAAACAAGGAATAAAGAGTAAAGACTACACCAGCACTTTGGGTGTCCTACACTTTCTCTGCTAGTATAAATCGACTTTCCCAAGGCCTCGTGGTCTTAGATAACATTGCCATGCATTGATAATGCTTCCTTTCCTTAGCCCTACCTATATTACTCTTGTCGCTTCCGTTGCTTTTAATTTTAAGTTTCCCTTGTGGGATCTTTTTTCCTTTTCTTTTGAGGGCTCCTTGTGTCGCTATTGTAGTAATTTGGGCATTAACCGAGTTTCCCATTTGCCTACCTATGTATTACCTGCCAATAAACATTTAGATGAACAAGTAATTAGTAGCAAAGTAAATGTGGTGAGTGGTTTAACCATGCTCATTATCAATGGATTAGGGACATTCTCTTTTTCCCATACATGGGAAATTTTTACCGGGAATACCCACCCCATCAGGAATAATCAGCAAGCGAAATCCATCTGTACGTTGATAATATTATCATAACCTTGTAAGATGGACTTCTATTTCAGGTAGATTGTACATATCGCATAATATCATAACTTTTACTTGTTTAAAAAATAAATTGTATTGTTTTTATTAAGGGGATAATCAATTGTATCGTTGATCGTTGTTAACATTGAGTATAAGTGGAGTTTCATTCGAATTATACGTAATAATTGTCATAGCAAACTTTTTTTTGGGTCAAGATATCAGACCAAACTTTATACACGCGAGGTTGAAATGCATAAACTAGTCGTTGTAGTATAGTGGTAAGTATTCCCGCCTGTCACGCGGGTGACCCGGGTTCGATCCCTGGCAACGGCGTTTATTTTTTTAATTTTGTGGACTTTTTTATTCAAGGGCCAAGCGACGGAAAGAGCAAGAGAAACAGCCCATTGTCTGGCCCAGAGATCAACGTACATGGGCCCAAAAAGCTACATCATTGATGGGCTTAAACTGAAAGGCCTGATCTTCACCACACTTCGAATATTTTTGGATAACAACACTCTTTCATTTACATAGACTGCTGCGCATGCATTAAAGTTACACAAAAAAACTCACCCATCTATGATATATATCCCCCGACACAATTCTATTATGCAATGTCTTTTAAAGTGGAATAAGTCTAAGAAATGGGTTCGTCACATCAAAAAACTCACCCATCTATATCCCCCCGACACGATCCTACAATGCAAGGTCTTTTAAAGTGGAATAAGTCTTAGACATGTGTTCGATTAATTCAATCTCCTCAAATTTAGAAGAGAGAGTCGATAATATTTTTAGAAGAAAATTTCTTTTTACTTAATGAGTGCAAAGCTCATTTGAGTTATATATATATCTTTGTTTAATAAGATTCAACAAGTTTGTCTTAAGGGGTTATAATTCATAGTCGACATATATACATTATTGTACGTCGAATTATTGTAAGTGAGAGCACAACGAAAGAACTAGTACACCCTGGCACTTTGAAATTGCTTAGTTCTTGTATACTCTAATATGGAGCCCATTTGGTGCTTCAACTCTAGGAAACTTGTGAATTTCTTCTCCCCCAACTTCCTCCCATCTGCAAAGAAAAAACAATTCCATATGAGACTAGACCTATATTATCTTCCAGTATAATTAACACGAAAATACATATAATTGCATTTGTTTGACATCGATTGAGGTAACCAATTGGGAGAAATTAAGATGACCTGTACTGGGTGACAAAGTAATGAAGGAATATGGAGATCTTGCATATGCCAAGTTCTTTCCCAGGGCATAACCTGCTTCCCCCTCCAAACAAAAAATTGTAACTGTGCGACTCAGCATTCTTTTCCTGCCACAAAATGAAGAAAAGGGTTGCAAGAGAATAACAGAAAAGAGAGAAAAATAACGATCATCGAATGCTGAATAAAGATCAGGAAATCTTTGCTTATAATTTTTTACCAAAATATGACGACGAAAATGATTTGTATTTAATTACCAGCCATCTCCACGGGTTGAAGGACAAAGGATCCGTATAAATAGAAGGGTCATAATTTATCTCCCTTGTGTAGACATATATTCTCCATCCTTGAGGAATGATGAACCCTAGTAATTATTTTGATCAATTTAGAGGAAATAATCTTGGTAATCACAACATGTCTTCTCAACGATAAATTTTGTGAGTCAATTTGAGACGAAATATGATTATGTAAGAATAACAACGAGATTAAACTATCACTTTTGTATTTTAATCTCAAATAACTATACCATTTAACTCAACGTCTTGAGATGTCTTCCTTAGCAAACCATTGACGACCGTGGCCAGTCTTGATGTCTCCAAAATCACCTATTCCGAGAAGATGTCCCTTAATTATCCCATTAATTAATTATATGGCAATCAGACGTCAAACAGATAAAAAAAACTAACTAATGGATCAAGAGGCCTCTTTTTTTTTGTGCCTAATGGCTAAATTTTAAAAGTTTACTTACAGCCCGAGTGAACTTCATGGACTTGTAGTCTTCCCAAGCAAGAGGCTCATGGGCCTTCTTTTTCTTCTTAATGGCTAAATTTTCCTCCTGTTGATTTGTACAAACATTGTTAGACTATCGAAGATGCAGGATCAATCTCGTACAATACCATGTTAGCATATAAATATGCAAAGTCAAAAACCTCGAACTTGTTTAATATCCAAATACTTCCACTAATAAATTAATTTTGGATAGATTTAGGAGCAAGGATATCAGGACTTACCCGAAGTTGGTCAAGGCATTTAGGGTGGTCATGGAGATACTTAAGGGACATCATCGAGGTAACGGAGACAGTCTCTAAACCCGAATACAGAATCGTGATCACTTGATCTATTATCTCTTGGTCATCGAGAAAGTAATTGGGATCTTTATTTCTGATAAGCCGGCCCAACATGTCATCCTGATGACAATCAGGATTCAATCTCCTCTCCTTGATTATCTGTTTCAAAATTTCTATCACTGTTTGCCTCCCCTGCAAGCAACCCAAAATTCACTGTCAAAATTCAGTTCGGTATCATCTGTTTCAAACATTTTCGGCATGATACAAAAAAATTTGAATCAAAATATATAAAACCAGTGACACTGATTTTTCCATTTAGTGACTTCCGTTTGGAAAAGAAAAAAAAAAGATAGGATCCATATTGAATTCTGATATACCTGCAAGCCACGGTAATAATTTGTCCACGGAAGGTTGATGGGTAGGGAAAGTGTTCCCATCACCATCTTGTCAAAAGCTGATCTAATTCTCTCGTAAACCATAGTCGATCCTGTTCCAAATATCAGCCTGAAAGCTACGTGGAACTGCATCTGATTAACCACAAAATAACGTACTTCCATTAGAATTTTCGTCCGAAACCCATAAAAAAATATTACACAATAGTATTAATTATGTGTTACATGGTTCGTTTTTTGTTGGATGTCAATTGTTTGGCCATCCCAACCATGGATGAAAGATCTTATAGAGTGGTCGATCTTGGGGAGGAGTTGGTCCTTGATGAGAGTGGGGCCGATCAGGGAAACCATGGATCCCCTAATGTACTTGTGGGTGGAACCTTCAACGGCGGCGATGTTGGTCTCACCAAGTATATCGACCAAAGACTTGGGGTACCCAGGAACCAGCCCTCTCGCTTCATTCATTAGAATGTATTTGTTCACCTCTGCATCGTTGCAAATCACGGTCGGAGCCCCCAATATACTTGTCTTGAACACCCTACCGTGCCTGCCAAAATTGTGTCACCCACGTATAAGTGTACGCGTATGTAGGAGTGATTATGCTGCATCGGATTTAAACTTACATACTGAATTTCGAGGTAGAATTCATACCTTACATTCAGCGTTAAATATTTAGACTATGCAAGATCTAGATACTAAATCATGATTCATATCTTATCCACCGTCGAGCTGTCAACTTACAATTAACAATCTAAATGTATATCATTTTGCAAATTCATTCAAATTTACCTTTATTGCAACACTAAACACTATAATTATCAATGCTTAAGTTGAAGTTGAGAAATGAATATTCTTGTCTTTTTTCGTTACCATGTCATAAAAGTTTAGATATTATGAAAAAATGATATTTATGTATAACACAGATAGATCTAAAATAGGATCTATATTCCAACAAATAAAAGGGATTTATCGGAATATCCAAGTCTATCAATAGGGATAAAGATATGGCCCACATGAATATTTTTACCTCGTATGGATGTATCAACTATCAAGACCGGTCATCACTCATCAGCATAAACAAAAACACCAACAACATTAATATATTCTAGTACCGAATTGAAACACCAAACTTTTGAATTGGAGTCTACAAAAAATGAAGAGGAGACGTTAGAATAAGTACCTTTTAGTTTGGTTTTTGATGAAATCAGGACCATGGTTAAGGAATTGAGTAGTTTCGCCAACAAGTGGCCAGCCCATTGTCCCAGGAGGCAGTCTTCTCCCCCTCACATACCTTAATTCGTTCCAAGATTTCAACAACCAAATGCTCAAAAATCCCGCAAAAACCACACCGATCACCAGTAACACTACCATTTTTTAAAAATTTAATTTTATGATTATATGGATTATGGAAGTTCAAGTGCGGATTTCCTGTAATAAGTTGACACACGCACTTATACTATTTATATATGTCATGGTAATAAAATCAATTACTTCGCTAGTCACTCCTCCATTAATTCTTTCCTAATAAATTTATGGTTTCTTACCAAATATGGTGTTTCTTTTAAGGTAATTTGTCTTGTGTATTAGAATAATTGTCTGTTGACACCACATTTTTATTAATGCGTCATTTATAGTCTAGTCCGGTTTAGCTAAACAGAACAAATCTTCATAGGATTATGGATTGTCACTATCCAAAATCTAAGTCATGGCCTTCGATTTAGTCATTATCTATGACCTTCTATAATAAGATTTTTAACTTTATGATTATGACAAATTGGGCATTGGATTATATGGGGATGTCTAAAAAGTCATCCCCATCAAGGGGATTACATTTAATCTGTTAGATGAAAATGTTAACCTTAAAAATTTAATCTAACGGTTGTTATGTTTAAGGGTAGAATTGGTATTAGACTAATATTACTAAATCTTTTAATATCTAATATTTCCTTATCCTATTTGATATTCAAAAAAATTTAAATGTAATCCCATGATTTACTTTAACCATATTTAATTTGATTTTTATTTTCTATTCTCAATATCTTTCAAATCTTTTTCATTCAAAATTTGAATAAACAATAATCAAAAACAAATGTAACCCCCAAAAAAAACACTAAACCACTATTTACAGGAAGTGTCCAATACTAAATGACAAAGAAACCAATACTGAAGACAACATGTACCAATATTAGGGTCAGAAGGTACCAATATCTGAGCATACCAACATTGGCAAAAAAAAAGAACCAATATTTCCAGGAAGTGTCCAATACTAAATAACAAAGAAACCAATACTGAAGACAACAGGTACCAATATTAGGTTCAGAAGGTACCAATATCTGGGCATATTAACATGAATCTCCAAATTATTCAACGGTCACTCTTGAGGTCCAGAATTGCATGGAGATTCCATTGTTGTGGTAGCTTCAAAATGTAAACAGATAGTTTATCTCCGGAATTGAATAAGATTTGTCGAAATTAATGGTTACATCGCTACTTACCTTGGCCGGATAGTGTTGATGGCGAGTCGACGATGGGCAGGATGATGATGGTGAGTCGATCACGGTGGAAGGGATCGATTATGAAGGAGGAGGAAAAATAGATAGTTACGTGGAGGTGTAATTGTCTGGTATGCGATAATTTTTTCTAAAAAATGTGGGAGGGAGAGGTATCTTGAATTGATTTTTAGAGATTTGATTTTTGAATGATTTGGTAGTTACATATTTTGTAGCAAAATTTCAGGGATTGAATTTCGTTTTTAATGCTCCCTATTTTGGTGCAAGTAAGTAAATACTATTATACCCTTATAATAGTTAATCCCCATGATGGGGATTACAAACTAATTCCCATGTAATCTGGACTCTGACAAATTGCGATTTCTCACATTTCTTTTGCAGTGATCGTGAATGCAACTTTGATATCGTTAAAACATTTTCATGTTGACTGCCCAGCTTGATGATTGACTGACGTGTTCATCATTGACCAAGCGTGGACCACAATTAACCCATAAATTCCTGTTTATTCCAAATAGGATTCTCAACTTTCAACCATTGTATCAAATGGTTCCAACATTGTATAGATCGCCAATGGAAGTACCGACAGGAGAAGCGCATCTTCATGACTTCATGACTGGGAACTCCCTAAGCTTTCTCTTCAAGGGGACACCTTGTGCTCTAAAGTGCCCTACTTCTGGCTTAGTCAGATGCCTTGCCTTCTTTTTCCCACAACCAACCTATCCACCATAAAAAAAAAACAATCAGAATTCGAAGAACACAAGGTCGAACCACAACTTAAGATTATATTTTGAGAAAGGGGGTACCTGAAAGGCAAAGAAGTCTTCCTTCTCGACGACTTGACCAGGGAGAAGATATTGTCTTCTACCCATAGGATGGTGATGGGAACCCTCGCACCCCACTTGTCTCACAGAGCAGTCATCCCGCACTTTACGGCTATGACCCCCGTCCGCTTCGAGGTTGCGGTCATCACCCCAGGCGTCACCTCGATCACCCGGGAGATCCCCCAGTGGCTGCAATGGTAGCTGCCTCGGCAATGAACCATCTCATGTTTAAGGGCATTAGCTGTTTCAGATGACTAATGAGCCGCCTCACTCTCGACAAAGTCGACATCTATCCTTCGTGCCTACAAGAGAAAAATCACATTAAATAGAATCCATTGTTAATACATGCTAGTAACCATATTTAGCATTAATCACTTTTTCGTTCACGATTGCTCCCCGCACCAGCAACCCTAGAAAGAAGCCAAAACCCTATCAAGTCACTCAAGCATATCTGGTATACCGTGTTTGTTGCGGTCTGCTTGAGCGTTTGGTTGGCTAGGAAGAAAGTGTCTTTCAATGGAGTAGCTTTCCAAACCAACAAACTGCGGCTGAATATCTTGTGAAACGTTTCGGAATGGACGTGTATGCTCTCATGTTCACCCCCCAGTGCTATGGAGAAATCTATAACCTGTAATCTGTAATCCTTTAGGTGTAACTTTCTGATACATTGGAAGTTCGGAGATAGGTAAACATCAATCTGTTGATTATGAGAATACCTAAAATACCTGATAAAAGTCTTGATCGAATCTAATAACATGAAAATGACAAGAACATAAAAATCCTAATATTTTTATTAATCTATCAACCAATAAAAATAATAAACCTAAGTCTATCATTTTACATATAATTCTACTATAATTAAAATCATAACCAATTTAATGTCATTCCTTATCTCCACATTTTTTCTGTTTGAAGTTTTCGGAAGGACAAACTTGAGCTAGTTGATTACTTTCCTTGCAATCCCTGCTCTTTTTTCGTGTTGCAATTACCTTGGTTTAATAATACAATATACTTTCAACACACGGACAAAACCAAAACCCTCATAATTGAAGTAAAAAGAGATGCAGCAGTCTTTCGGAGATATCATTAGATAAACAACCACGGAAAGGAAAAACGAATACAAGCCAAAAAAAAAAGGAACAAAGGAAGAAAAAGAGTAAACCGTGTGTAACGCACCGTGATTTGAGCTAGTCGGTCAAATCACGGGGCGGTCAAATCACGGGGCGTTACACCGTGATTGCGATCGAGTAGACAGCAGCGGATTGCAACGAGAGGTGAGAGGGTAAGGGAATCGTTACGGCTTCGGAGGGTGAAGGACGGCGCCTGATCGGGACCCAGGGGAAAAATGGGGTTTAAGCCATTGAGAGGAAAAGGGGGGGTTTTGACTTTGAGCGGGAGAATAGGAGCGAGCCCTTTTGTTGGGCCAGTCGCGAGGGCCCATTTGAGACGGGTTCTGAGTGGAGAAAAGACTTAACAAGGCCCATCATGCACATTTGTATTAACTGATTGGCATTTGTGATATTTTATAAGAAAGGCCAAATATTGGGCTCATTACAGCAATCATTGAAAAGCATTGTATTGATCCGTGAATAAAACCTAGGTAAAAAAAGAATATAATATATATAGTTCACATTAAATTTATTAATTGTTATTTATTAAAAGATTATGTAATTGCATGGTGGGCCTGATATTGAATTGGTAAAAATTTAAAACCGCCTCCGAATTGACAATTAGGACGCAAAGCAAACCTATTTTGACTTTGGGCGGACAATAAATTTCATTGCAAGTAATATCTCGAGACGAAAAAGAAGTTAAAAGAGGAAGAAGATTGGGAGAGGAGAGAGATGCCGACTCTAACAAAGATTATTACGATGCAAGAGGCCTCCCAACACAACACCAAGGAGGATTGCTGGGTCGTCATCGATGGAAAGGTTCTATTCTTCTCTCTTTAATTTTTTTTTTAAATTATTTTATATTTTTATTCCTTTAAACGAGTGATTCCGAATTCTCTTCACTTGAACTTGTTGGTTTTGTTTGATGTTGATTTGCTGCGCGGTATGATGCTTTTTAAGCGGCCAGGTATGCAGAATTTGAATTTGTGGACCGGTTTGACTTTGAGATATGGGTGGAAAAGGGAAACCTAATTGCGTTTAGTGTATGCTAAGGGATTAGGCTGGATGCTTGACCTGTCCAATCCGATTCAGGTTCAGCCGGAATTCTGTGCTTGAGTTGGTATAGTCTGCTTGAATCCGGGTTGAGCTACTGCTTGGATTCTCTAGTAGTTTGGCATTTGTGAAATCGCGAAATTGCGCGCATTTCTTTACGCCCATTTCTTTACGCCACTTGCTTGCCTCCAATTGCAATGCTGCCTCTTCGGACCGCTCCCTGTTCACATGTTTTCCGGTTCCTTAGTGGTGTCCGAAGCTTCGTTGAGGAATGTACAATGTCCGATTCTGTGATGCTGGGGGTGCTTTTAGTGATATTTGAACACGATGTGGTTTTCTGCCTGTGTCAGGTGTATGATGTTAGTTCGTACATGGACGAACACCCCGGTGGTTATGATGTTGTCCTTGAAGCTACTGGTATACTTCTTCCACTCATTTCGCTATTATCTTAATCGAAAAGATTTAAGTACGAGGTAGAAGAGAATAGATACCATATGTTTCTACGGTTATGAACTCTTTGATTTACTCGGCTTTTGCAAACTGAATGAAGGTATGGATGCAACCGATGATTTTGAAGATGCCGGGCACAGCAAAAGCGCAAGGGAGCTCATGGAGACTTTCTTCGTAGGCGAGCTTGACACAACGCCCCCGATCCCAGAACTTGAAATTCATCCCAGGAAACAGACTCCCATTTCTGCTGAGAGGATCAAGGAACTGACGAAACAATACTGGGGAGTCCCCGCCGCGGTTGTCGGCATCTCTGTTGTGGTCGGCTTCTTGTACCTGCGGAAGAAGTGAGAGATCGCCATTCACTTTCCTCCTCCTTATTCTTGCCAAAGAAGCAACAAAAACTCATCTTATTTTTAGCATTGTGTTACCCCTTAAGAAAGTAGAGGGGAATATTCGAAATCATTGGGACAGTGATTTGGGAAATCGGCTCATTTTTGCTTGTCTCTTTTTGGAATCAGAGTTATCGTTTGTGCCGACGAACTACTCAACACATGGATGTGTACGTGAGGAATTACTTGAAAGTAACATGGAGTATTTTTACCCGTTATTTGTATTTTTATAGAAGAAGCTATTAGATGCTGGAGTTTCTAAAAAATGAATATTTAATGATAATCATGACCAGCATCTAAAAAATGAATATTTAATGATAATCATGCTAAAAAGAAGAAAGCTATTAACAAATATTTAAGGGAAAAATTTAAAATTAGTACCTGTGGTTTGGCGAATTTTGCGTGATGATCCTGTGGTCCTAAAACGACTCTCATGATCCTGTGGTTGGTCAAATTTTTTGCGTCGTAGCCTCGGGACGGCTCCTAACCAAAAAACTACTCCGAGCCTAAATACGATGTCGTTTTGCTGGTGATGAGGCGCGCACAGTGTCATATGACGTAGGCATATAAAATATCATTTTCAATCCCAATTTTTTATTAATGTTTTTTTGAAAAACCCTGTCTTTTATTCTTCTTCTTCTTCATCCCCTCTCCATCCTCTTTCTTCAATTAGAACCCGACCAAACAGCCCCAACTCCCTCCACCCGAACCGCCCCATCCTCCCTCCTCCTTGAACCACCACATCCTCGACCACCTCCTACCCCAACTCCCTCCTCCTCTTATAATTCAATTAGAACCTGCCGACCCTCCCCACCTCCAACCCCAACTCCCTCCTCCTATTATAATTCAATTAGAACCCGCCGACCCTCCCCCACCTCCTTCCGAGTAGCCTCCACGGTGGTCTCCCCCTCCACTCGCCTCCCTCGAACACGATACCCAACGATCGCCTCGTAGAACAGGTCAAATAGAAGATCTGAATCCTCGAAAACCCAGACCCGAGGTTCTTTAAATATGGCTCCCCGATACGCCAAAGGTCTCACTAGTCGATCGATCTGGCTTCAGAGCTTGTTGGTGGGGTCTACCCAGTTCAACCCCCACGACGAATGGCTTAACGCAAGAGATCCAAGCTTTGTCCATTGATCGGGGAAATTGTGGCTTTTTCCACGAAAAAATAAGAGAGGGAACAATGATCGGAAAGAATCGAAATCTCCAGGGTGTTGTAGATTAGTAGGAGATGATGGGGAGGATGAGGTGGTAAGGGCAATAGGTAGTGTTGACTATGTAGGTGACGATGGTGGTTGCGTTGACCGGGGAGAAGCTGAGCACGAGGGAGTGCGAGAATCTAGGGTTTACGGGGCTCGCCCTCTGCTCTGATTACACCCACAACGCAGACCCAAAATCCTTGGGCTTAAAAGTGATATGGATGTCCATATAAGTGATCCCCTGTTTCTCAATCTTCGTGGAATCAGACAATTCAACACGTCCGATGCTCATTCGTTCATTAAGTCTAAATCGGACAATCACAGTCTAAATCGCTAAGTCCAAATCAAAGTCGTTCATGTTTTCCAGCTTCACATGAAGAACCGCAACGGTCTCTTCCAAGGAAAACTTCTTGAAACGAATCTTGTCAATATCGACGTCGGGTTTGTAAGGAATGGGGATCTCTCCGGTCTCCGGTGCTATTATTGTTTTGGTTGGTGATCTCCGGCCGGTGAAGAGTTTGCTTTTGAAGAGTTTTATGTATAAAGTGGGATTTAAAAAAAAGAGAAGAAACATTAGTGATTGAAATAGATATTTGTTCATCTGACACTGTGGCAAGACACTCGGGAAAAATAATCCTATGTGGTGTGTTATATCAGCACGCCACGTAGGTTCGGAGTGGATTTTTAGTTCGGAGCTGTCCCGAGACTACGACACAAAAAATTTGACCAACCACAGGATCATGAGAGTCGTTTTAGGACCACAAGATCATCACGCAAAATTCGCCAAATCACAGGTACCAATTTTAAACTTTTCCTATTATAATTCACCTAAAAAGTGAATCATTAATTACTGGGTTTATTAATTTTTGGCTAAAGTCGTAAATGTCCTTGATCATTAATAGTCATTAGATTATGAGTTTTTAGAATATATTCTAATCTAATGACCCAAATTTAAATCGTTATTTAAAGACAATTTTTCTTAGTCGCCATTTCAAAAACTAGGCAGTGGGCCTTATACGGACCGAGGCTCGGTCCACCGGATGAATCTCTAGAAACAAGTTGCTACGTTAAATCTCCAACTTCCCGAAGCTTCTCTTTCCCTGCCCGAAAACAAACACAGAGAGAGAGAATGGCGGCGGCGACGGCGGCAGGGATGGCGGGGATGGGGGTGCAGAAAAACACGGTGTACGTTGGGGGGTTAGCGGAGGAGGTGAACGAATCTATCCTACACGCGGCGTTCATACCGTTCGGGGACATAAAGGACGTGAAGACCCCTCTGGACCAGGCGACCCAGAAGCACCGGTCGTTCGGGTTCGTGACCTTCCTGGAGCGGGAAGACGCAGCATCCGCTATCGATAACATGGATGGCGCCGAGCTCTACGGCCGCGTCCTTACCGTCAACTACGCCCTCCCCGAGAAAATCAAGGGCGGCGAGACCGGCTGGGCCGCCCAACCTAGTAATAATCATCCCCCTCCTAATTCCGCAATTAGGGTTTTACTTACTAATTGCTGCCTGATGATTTTGCTTCTCCCGGATTAGGGTTTTCTCAATGGTTTGTTTTGAGCAGGCAATTGCAGTCTCAAGGCTCCAGCATTAGGGTTTAGAAATTTGATGACCTGGAGTAACTTCGAGCCAATTAGATTTGATCTAAGCGTTTATTGGTATTGGGGTTTTAGTTGCTAATCGCAGCCTATTGATTATGCTTAGCCAGCGTCAGGGTTTTGTTCATGGTTTGATTCGAGCAAACAATTGCAGGCAGCCATTGAGCTGTGAATCCCTTAACTTAGATTGAAGCATCTTCTAGGGTCTTTCCAATTCCTTGTTCACCTTGGTTCGGTTGTGTGTATGATTAGTATTTGTTGGTTGCTGTCACTTGCTTGAGTTTAGTAGGTTTAGCTATATTTGCATTGCATGGTAGGAGTTTTGGTAACTTTGCTGGAATGGCTTCTGTTGCCGACTGCTTTTTGTTTGACGACTGTAGATTTACTGGTCTTAGTCCAGTGATCATTTTTTTTCCCGGAAAGGAAATAAGCTGTAGATGTCTAGATATTGTTGCCTTACTGCGAGTGCGGATGTTTGACTGGGCTCTAACTCCGCTATTTAATTTTCAGTCTGGGCAGATGCTGACACATGGTTTGAGAGGCAGCAGCAAGAAGAGGAAATGCAGCGGATTCAGGCCGAGAACAAAGCCGCAATGGAAGCTGCAGAAGAGTTGCATAGAAAGAAGAAGGCCGAGGAACGAGAAGGGGAAAAGGACGACGATGTAGAAGCGAAGGATGATCCCATGGCTAAAGCAGAGGCAGAGGTCCTGAATCATAATAGCTCTTAGATGCAACAGAACGAGCATTCCATGGGGGGAGTAAAGATCTGATTGGATGTACCAGTACAACCACGCCCCAATTTGTCAGCACTGCATCGGTCGGATGAAACTCCCGGACTCAATGCAAATTTGTTTGTTTTGCAACGGCCTTGCAGGGTCTGTATTGTTAGTGGCAGCAGGGAAGAGTCTCTTGTCAAATGAACTTGCCAGATGAACTTGCCAGAACTAGTTAGAGAGGATATATGCAACTAATCTTTCTGTGGTAAATGCTTAACCAATATCTATTAGTAAATGAATGCCTAAGCTGCCTAAGCTAGCTTTCTTTGCAGCTATTAAGATTATGTTTCACTTCAGCTATACGAGGGATGCCTTTCCTTGATCGTTCAGAAGTATGACTGTTCGGAAATGAGGGTGATGAAAGATTACGGTGAGGTTGCTTCTTGGACCAAAATTATTGAGAGCGCATACTTCACATGCAACGACAAAATAGTTGGTTTCACGGGTAGAGGCGACATTGTGTCCAGATGGCGGATATAGTAAAGCAACAAAGTCCATAATCATCCCATTAGTAACTTGTGTTTTATCACACCAAAACAAAAAAAGTAACTTGTGTTTTAGTCATTTGGTTGCTTACAAGGAGAAACTGGTTTTAACTAAGCCTACATTGTTTCGAATTTAATGTCGGAGTTAAAGACGAGTATCTTCACTGTACCTCCAATCTAACTAGATGTACTGGCTGTATCCCATGCTCTTCCTGTGTATTCTCGTCAACTTATTCTGCAATAAAAAAGTTTGTAACATGTCCTTTCTCTTCAGACTTTGTTCCTAGAGAAAATTGGAGCTGTTGGCGCCACATGCATCGGTTTAATATCAGCTTATTTCGGTTTTCCTTAGAATGTCTTTATTACTTGAGCAACTATTCCCAAAAGGGCCGCCTGTTTCAATCTAGATCTCTTGGGCCTTTTTTTTAAGATAGATCTGGAAATACAACATAGGCCGTGTCACGAATCTAGGGTGCGTTTGGTACAAGTACAGAACAGAACAGTACTGAACAGTACTGTACTGGACAGAACTGTTTGTTCTAATTATTCTGTTCTATGTTTGATAATTTCTTACGAGATTGGACAACTAGTTCAATTCTCTATTTAATAAATAAAAGAATATATTTTATACTTCTGTTAAAGACAAAATTACCCTTCATTATAAAAATTAATATCCACACTATGTAGATTAAATTAATGGTACATAAAAAATTAATAACAAAATTAAATCCATCGAAAAAAAATCCTTACAAACTTGGATTAGAAATTCTCCATAATAAAATTATTAAAACAAAATCTCATCAACAAAACACGATCTTCAAAAGAGAACACAATCTAAGAACAGTTAACAATTTTCCAATTCCCAGAGACGGGCAGCAACGGGAGTTCATTGCAGTAAATGAACTGAAGAAAACACGATCTTCAAAAGAGAACAACACTGTAAACAGGTTCCGAAGTGCCTTCACAAAAAAGTCTTATTTCATCACCGTCCCGAATACTCGAAGCAAGATCAGTCAATTAACCTTCCAGCGCCGCCGCTTCGGAGATAATTTCAATCAACTCGGTGGTGATTTTCCACTATAAGGTCAAAGATTCAAATGGCATATGTTGGTTAACATCGAAACCAAATGGAAAGATATTAGGCAGAAATAAGGATTGGGACGAAGGTAAGAACAAGAACAACTAAAAGTCCATACCCAAAAGCCACCCCTCACATCGAAACCCAATAGCATGATAACAAGGGTAAGAAACAAAATTATGGATTACAGTACCTACAAAAATTATGGATTTCAGTTTGTAGTAAAAAAAATTATAAACTCACCTCTGATTGAAGCCGTAAAACCTAGCAGCCACCAAAGAGAAAAAGAAAACGTGGTTAGGAATGATGGAATAAAAGGAGATAAAAAGGGTAATATGGTAATAATAATAAAAAAATTTTGTTGTCCCATGAGTGTGAGTTTTGGCCCATGTATTTAGGTGAGACAAAAAATTAAAATGAGACCTGAACAACTTTTTAGTTTGTGCCAGCCTATTTTTATACCAAACATGGGCTTGGGACAAAAATTAATGTTCTGTCCTATCCTGTTCAAGTAAACAAACGCACCCAGTTCTCGACGCCGCCGCCACCTCCAAGACTAAGACTGCTCCCGCTAAGACCGACACGGCTTGCGCTAAGATCATGGCGGAAGAGTACTATCCTGTTCTCGTGCTCTTGTACGGTGGACCGTAAAGATAGTATGTAGAGCAATCTTGGAAGGTACTAATACAAAGCATGTAGTGTAGGTGAATTGTTTCTAGTACTATCGTACATTAATTTGGGTTTCAGTATCTTATATTTAATTCCTGAATCCTGTTTCCAATAATATTCCGGCATACATTAATTGAACAGAGACGTGAAATCTTATATAAGATCATCGGTACGCCACCTTTCAACAATTTTTTTATTGTTCATATTAATTTCGTCTTTATACTTAGTTTAATACTAATATCATCACTCTTATCGTTTATATATCTACGTTAACTCTATTTTTTTTAATACAATTAACTCAAATTAATACAAAATATAAAAAATGGTTATTAAAATTCTAACACTTATCAATTCAATTTACTCGATTATTACATCACTCATTGACAATTATTATATAGGTTGAAAGAAATTGATATATGGAATGGCACGTGACTGACAGGTTTGGACTGACGAAGGGTTTCGTTCCATCAGCCTCGTTGTCCATGCCTAGAGACGAAACATGAAGCCAAATTGACTGCCATGGCCAACATAAAATTCTTAACCCAAAAATAATAAGCCATCATTCAACCCAGCCTAAATAATAACATAACAGATAAAATAAATATAAATTTCGAAACACTATCAGTTGATAAATTGAAGGTACCACCCCTAAGACAACACGTTATATATTTAAAAACCTAATTCCGAATAAAAATGTTTCTTCACAACTTAAATTTAATTCTTTGTCTGACGAACTTAAATATCTGTGTTAGGCCCAAATGAGTTTTGGGCCACTTGGCCCAAAATCTAAAACCCAGCCCAATGGTCTATTTACTAAATAGTACCAATAATTCAACTTTACTTTCCACTTCCATAAAAATCC
>SOPF01026803.1:21845-45073 GCA_012979155.1 Hypericum perforatum
ACATAATGTATAATTTTGTGTAAATTATGCATTTAAAATCCAACAATCTGGATATTAAACATTATTGAATATTATTTTTCTCCAAAACTAAATTTTTATGTATTCGCAAATGTGGAAGTTGACGCATCAACATGTTTGAAACGAGAAAGAATTGTTACCCACCAAACTTTCATATCCTTATTTGACAATATTACTTCATAGCTTTCCTTGAGGATATACATTAATAGCTGTTTCATTCATAGGCCTCGTTCGAAATGGTTGTTTAATTCCACCTCGACGGTAGGTAGCTTAACATTTCTAGCTAGTCACGTACAAATTATCTAATATAAAGCCCCTCAAAAAATTATTAAACATAATTATCTCTTAGAACATTTACTAGCGCAATTAATCTAAGATTAATAATATTTTGGTACGATACAAAACTCATTTATTATTGGTCATTTCACATGATCAGGAAATTGGCAACGGTTAGTGATATATCGACGCAATATCGATTCTTTTGTTTCACAATAGATCCCCTCATAAATACGAATATTTGTTATTATCGGAGTGGCACATGGAAGTAGTAAAGACTTTCTTCTTTTGCTAATTATGATTGTTTTTCACCATATTATGATCTGATAATGCAATGTGAACAAATAGGTTGATTTATTGGTGAAATGAAGCCGCGTACCCGCGTAGCCAGTAGTGGAGTCTTTCCAACCTAGCAGCAAGTCTTTGACTCTACTAGTGGGCATCTTTTATTTTTTTTCTATACAATTGTATTGAATGGAAAGTTAGCTCCGGTGGACTTAATTGAAGACATCTAAAAATTACGAGAGCGAAATAAAGTTTTACCTAAACACACAAAGACTGAGCTACATGAGTGTTGAACTTGTTATGATCATTCTGAAGTTTTCTGCCTTCAAGCTCCCTCCACTTGCCACTTGTTGTTCTTCGGTTGTATATATAGTTTATAATTACTGGTTAATAATTAGTTAATCAATTTTATACTTTTTCCGAAAATAGATATGACGGTTAATAATCAGAAAATTTTAATTGACTAAAATAAAATTTAACATTTTCTTTCTTAATCATTTTTCTTAGTTCTATTTCGGGTAACTTGTTTTCACTTAAATTTGTCATTCACATAAAGTAATTATAACGATTGCTCTTAAATTTGTGTATTATTATATAATTAGCATAATATTCTAGTGTGCAATTGCCAGAATGGTTATCTGGCATGGCTAGAAACTATGGGGAATCGAATCGTGCAGATTCGAATCTCGAATTATTTAGCATCACGAAAAAATCGGAAGATTCTGATATTTCTAATATTTTAATTAAACTTTCTAGATATAAATCTAAGAAGGAAATAACTCTCGAATAAATACTTGACAGATTTATGTATTATTTTAATTGACCCAAATTTATAATAATTTTTAAAGTGAATTTATACCATTTTTTTCAGAATTTGAATGTACATCAATTGGTGTTGTATATTGGGACATGCTAATATACAAGACGAGTTAATATATAACAAATTCTAAAATGTTTATGAATATGCAACATTTTTCATCAACTCGAAAATATACTAATTGATATAGCGCTATATGGGACACCATTTACCATACAATTGCAATCATCAAGCAATCTCCATTCAGTGCATTGTAACCAATTAGCGTCTCTAACCTTTTTTTGAGGTTATTATCAAAAAGGCTTGCTTGACTCCCATAAAAAGCAATGGTGAGATGCTCTCATTCTCTTGAGTTTCGGGACAAATACAAGGTGTAAACTGTAACCTATTTATAAGGGTTAATTACCCTCAGGTCCCTGTACTATTGACGATTTTGTAATAGCGTCCCTGTGTAATTTGAATAAGATATAAGACCCATGTTTTTTAATGAAATATTGATATTAGGTCCTTGGCTGACATCATCAATTTTTTTTCGTTTTTTTAACATTGAATTGACCAAAATACCCTTAAGCCAAAAATAAAAAATATCATCAAACTCCACTCGGTTGTTTACCAAAAAAAATCAAACTCCACTCGGTTGTAAACAGAATAATCCCAGAATCAATTTCAATTTCCCCTTTCGGAAAGGATAATCGGAGAAGACAAAAGAACAAAAAATAAAACCAAAACATCAATTCACGGAAATGGCGTCGACGGTGTTATTCACGGAGTTCCCGGAGGATGTGCAGGCGAGCATCCTCTCGCTCCTAATGGCTGATGACGTGTCCAACTTCTGCTGCACCTCGAAGTGCTTCGTAGAGCTCTATAAGGACGGAGGAACCAAGCTGTGGCACTCCCTCTGTGAGTGCCGATGGGCCCCACGCACGTGCGTTCCCCAGTGGGGACAGGGCCGCGTCCCGTTCAAGCTCCTCTATGCCACCCTCCTTCGCTGGGATTGCCTCTTCGGCTTCTAGCGCCGATGCGGCAGTGGGTCCCATACCTCATCCCGATCCTGGATCCCGACGGGGATTCTGCCACCGCTAGAGACCAGATCGTGTTCTCCAACATGGACTCCAACCTCGATCTGGTCCCGGTCAATGTCGACTTCATTGGGATGACACATCTTAGGATCGAGGAGGACGTCGGGTTCAGCTACTCAGTTAGGGTTGGTGGAGGCGAGGACGACGGGAACAGCAGCAACGGGGAAGAGGGTGGAGGCTTACCGAAGGAGAAGCTGGAGATATATTAGTACTACGCGAATCGTGGGAGCCCCGAGGCATTGCAAAGGCTGAGGAAGAGAGGGAAGGATCGTCTTAGGCGGCTACGATGCTGGGAGACTGAGCATTTCTTGAAGATCGTTGATTCGTTGCCTTAAGATAGGGCAGTCCTCACCGACATTGAACCGCTTGAGGTCGCAGGCGGCGGAGGGGTCGGCGAGGCAGGATGGGGAGACGGAGCAAAGGAACTCAACGTAGTCGTCGGAATGGAAGGGACGGACGTCGGCGAGGAAGGGGCGGTTATTTTTATTGTAATTTTCTGGGGGTATGTTTTTTCAACGAAGACGAAGATGAAGAGGAAGAGAGATGAATATGATAACTTTTATTTTTGGCTTAAGGGTATTTTGGTCAATTCAGTGTTAAAAAAATAAAAAAAATTGATGATGTCAGCGAAGGTTAAGCCAGGGACCTGAGAGTAATATTTCGTTATAACACAGGGACCTTAAATCTTATTCAAATTACACAGGGACCCTATTACAAAATCGTCAATAGTTCAGGGACCTGAGGGTAATTAACCCTATTCAAATTACACAGGGACCCTATTACAAAATTGTCAATAGTACAGGGACCTGAGGGTAATTAACCCTATTTATAATGGTCCATAATGAGAGCCAAGGAAAATTATTTAGAGCACTTTATTGAGAGATTACTCGTAAATTAATCGGTAACGAGTTTGTTCTCCACTTGTACCCTGAATTACTTATTTAAAATATTGTATTCTTTCCTATCCTTTACACGAATCAAATTGTTTGTGAATTGCTTAGATTAAAATTGAAAATTATAAAATTTTAGTTTAAAAATTACAGTGCCATAACTATTTTTTTTTAATTTTAGTTGATATTGACCTAATACAAACAAGCACCTATATACTAGATTATTGACCTACTACTAGCTAGTACTTGGTTGATATTGATCTAATCCAATCTTCTTCATATTTGGGCTTAGTCCTATGCATGTGTAGAAAAATAAAAGTTGATATCGATTTATTACTAATAAATATTTAAATCAACTTGTTCGAGTATTTTTTTAATTTAATCAGATCCCAAACTTAGTTTTAAACACATATAGTAACACCGAGACTCGTGATAGCGTGGTCTTTTTCAATGATGAGATCGAGTCGTTTTTTTTTTCTTATTATATTTCAGTATATGTATTTTTATTTGAACGAAGTTTTGTTGTTAACGTGAAAACAATTCCTGATAGACCAAAGCACCAATTAGTGCAGGAGAAAATTCTCAGAAAATACATTTTGCTGCCTATCATCCTATAATTCTTTTAGTGGATCTAATATTGTAAAGGTCCTTCTATAATAACCGAAAAAATTTAAGCTATTAATTTTTAATTAAACTCATGAAGTAACGTAAACTATGTAAGATCGTCCACAAAAATATTACTTGTGTATCCTAATTATTTAGTATACTAGCATTGTTGCATATATTCGTGAAGAGACGGGTTAAAATTTCCATCTGCCATTTCTAAGTGTTTCAATGCAATCCAACATTAATTAGGGAAGGACGCATATTGCAGGGGAACATATAGTGCTACAACGCCGTGATAAAAAAGATTGAATTCCACCCAAAAAAAGTATAAAAAGATGGAGAACCAAAGTAAATCAATTGAGAATTATTGAATTTGAGTTTTTAAAAATACAACAATGTTATTTAAATTCTTTTAACATGTCTCATAGATTTTATTTGACTTGCATTAAGATTAGTTAGTAATATGGATTGTATTAAAATAAATAAAAAAAAATCAAACAAGTTGGTTTGGGGTTAGCATTTATTTGTCTACTTCCTAGTCTACACTGAATAATTCTAACATCTCTTGTGCAATAACATGATCACTCACGAGGGTAATTTTGAGTGACTCTAAGTGTATAGAGAATATATCATCACTTGCAGTTGTTCATTCCTTTCTTTTTGTTCCTCTTTTTTTTAACATCTCTACCAATTATATGTGACATTGTCGATCCTTTGCACATTGGAGTTGGCGGATTGGAGGAGACTGAATAATCCCACTCTTGATGGTTCGTATTTTTTAGAATTCCTATCGCTCTATATATCCTGTGACTTATTCAGAGGGCTTTATGTTGCCCCATAATCCCACATTATATTTGACGTATTTGCACATTACTTTACTAAATACATGCATATCAATAAAAAATTTCTTATAATTGCATATACGAGTATCGATTCTTTTATTTCACAATAGATCCCTTCATTAATACGAATATTTGTTATTATCGGACTGGAACATGGAAGTAGTAAAGACTTTCTTCTTTTGCTAATTATAATTTTTTTCACCATATTATGATCTGATAATGCAATGTGAACAAATAGGTTGATTTTATTAGTGAAATGGAGTCGCGTACCCACGTAGCCATTAGTGGAGTCTTTCCAACCTAGCAGTAAGACTTTAACTCTACTAGCGGGCATATTTTATTTTTTTCTATACAATTTTATTGAATGGAAAGTTAGCTCTGGAGGACTTAATTGAAGATATCCACAAATTATGGGAGCAAAATGAAGTTTTACCTAAGCACACAAAGATTGAGCTACATGAGTGTTGAACTTGTTATGACTTTTCTGAAGTTTTCTGCCTTCGAGCTCCCTCCACATGCCACTTGTTGTTCTCCGGTTTTATATATAGTTTGTAATTACTGGTTAATAATTAGTTAATCAATTTTATACTTTTTTCCAAAAATAGATATGATGGTTAATAATTAGAACTTTTAAATTGATTAAATAATTTAACATTTTCTTTCTTAATCATTTTCCTTAGTTCTATTTCTGGTAACTTGATTTCACTTAAATTTATCATTCACATAGAGCAATTATAACGATTGCTGTTAAATCTGTGTATTATTATATAATTAGCATAATATTCTCATGTGCAATTGCCAGAATGGTTATCGGGCATGGCTAGAAACCATGGGGGATAAAATCGCGCAGATTCGAATCTCGAATAATTTAGCATCACGGAAAAATCAGAAGATTTTGATATTTCCAATATTTTAATTAAAACTTCTAGATATAAATCTAAGAAGAAACTAACTCTCGAATAAATACTTGACAGATTTATGCATTATTTTAATTGACTCAAATTTAATTAATTTTTTAAAGTGAATTTATACCAATTATTTTTAGAATTTGAATGTACCGTAATTGGTGTTGTATATTGGGACATGTTAATATACAACACGAGTTAATATATAACAAATTCTAAAAGGTTTATGAATATGCAACATTTTTCATCAACTCAAAAATATACTAATTGATATAGCACTATATGGGACACCATTTACCGTACAATTGCAATCAGCAAGCAATTTCCATTCACTGCATTGTAACCAATTAGCATCTCTAACTTTTTTGAGGTTATTCTAAAAAAGGGTTGCTTGACTCTCATAAAAAGCAATGGCGAGATGCCCTCACTCTCTTGTGTTTCGGGACAAATACAAGGTGTAACCTATTTATAATGGTCCATAATGAGAGCAAAGGAAAATTATTTAGAGCACTTTATTGGAAGATTACTCGTAAATTAATTGGTAACGAGTTGTTCTCCACTTTATTTAAAGTCTTCCGTTATTAGTTTAATGTCCAACATTACTGGTTTAATGTCCCATATTATTGATTTAGTGTCCCACGTTACTGGTTTAATGTCTCACTGGTTTAAAGTTTAACCTTATTGCATTAATATCCTATCTTACTGATTTATAACCCTTCGTTACTAGTTTTCTTTTTAACACCATACATTGACTCTGGTTCTTAGGAAATGTGGATGGAGGAAAAGTGAACAATTTTTTTGTTAATTCCTTTTTTGATAACTAATTAATTTATTCAAATTTTAAAATTTCCTAAAAAATGAATTAATTGCTAATTTGCCTAAAAAGAAGGAACCATTAACTATTGGAGATTTATTAGTTTTGGAAAAAAGTCGTAAATATCATTGGTGATTAATAGCCATTGGATAAGATTTTTTTAATATATTCTGATCCAATGGCCTAAATGGTTGTCCTATATAGGGAAAACCTCTCTTTAATCCCCACCTAATCCAAAATTGTAGCGTCACATTTCAATCTAGTCACGTACAAATTATCTAATATAAAGCCCCTCAAAAAATTATCAAACATAATTATCTCTTAAAACATTTACTAACGCAGTTAATCTAAGATTAATAATATTTTGGTACGATACAAATCTCATTTATTACTAGTCATTTCACATAATCAGGAAATTGACAACGATTAGTGATTCATCGACGTGATATCGATTCTTTTGTTTCACAATAGATCCCTTCATTAATACGAATATTTGTTATTATCGGAGTGGCAAATTGAAGTAGTAAAGACTTTCTTCTTTTGCAAATTATAATTCTTTTTCACCATTTTATGATCTCATGATGCAAGGTGAACAAATAGGTTAATGTTATTGGTAAAATGGAGCCGCGTACCCACGTAATCATTAGTGGAGTCTTTCCAACCTAGCAACAGGACTTTGACTCTACTAGCGGGCATCTTTTATTTTTTTCTATACAATTTTATTGAATGGAAACTTAGCTTCGGAGGACTTAATTGAAGACATCCAAAAATTACGAGAGCAAAATGAAGTGTTACCTAAACACACTAAGACTGAGCTACATGAGTGTTGAACTTGTTATGACCATTCTGAAGTTTTCTGCCTTCTAGCTCCCTCCACTTGCCACTTGTTCTTCTTTGGTTGTATATATAGTTTATAATTACTAGTTAATAATTAGTTAATCAATTTTATACTTTTTCCGAAAATAGATATGACGATTGATAGTTAGAAATTTTTAATTGACTAAAATAAAATTTAACATTTTCTTTCTTAATCATTTTCCTTAGTTATATTTTGGGTAACTTGTTTTTACTTAAATTTGTCATTCACATAGAACAATAATAGCGATTGCTTTTAAATGTGTGTATTATTATATAATTAGCATAATGTTCTCATATGCAATTGCCAAAATGGTTATCGGGCATGGCTAGAAACTACGGGGGATCGAATCGCGCAGATTCGAGTCTCGAATAATTTAACATCACAAAAAAATCAGAAGATTCTGATATCTCCAATATTTTAATTAAACATTCTAGCTATAAATCTAAGAAGAAACTAACTCTCGAATAAATACTTGACAGATTTATGCATTATTTTAATTGACTCAAATTTATATTAATTTTTTAAAGTGAATTTATACCAATTATTTTTTAATTTGAATGTACGTTAATTGGTGTTGTATATTGGGACATGTTAATACAACACGAGTTAATATATAACAAATTCTAAAGGGTAAATTATCCTCAGATCCGTGACTTAGGGCTATTTTTGTAGTAGGGTCCCTGGATAATTCGATTTAGATGTAAGATCCTTATTTTTTGAATTAATATTGATCAGAGGTCCCTAATATAACTGAGGATGATGTCAATAATTTTTTTTGTTTTTTTGTCATTAAATTGACAAAAATACCCTTAGATAATAAAATAAAAAAAATCATATTCATTCCTGAATCATCTTCTCCTCCTTCTTCTTCAACCAACACCAAGAACATTATATCTAAAAAATTAAAAAAAAATCCAGAACATTATTCAAGAGATCCAAAGAAACTTAATCTCAATCTTCCTGAGGGTAATTTACCCAATTCTAAAAGATTTATGAATATGCAACATTTTTCATCATCTCGAAAATAAACTAATTGATATAGCACTATATGGGACACCATTTACCGTACAATTGCAATCAGCAAGCAATCTCCATTCACTGCATTGTAACCAATTAGCATCTCTAACCTTTTTGAGGTTATTCTAAAAAAGGCTTGCTTGACTCCCATAAAAAGCAATGGTGAAATGCCCTCACTCTCTTGAGTTTCGTGACAAATACAAGGTGTAACCTATTTATAATGGTCCATAATGAGAGCGAAGGAAAATTATTTAGGGCACTTTGTTGGAAGATTACTCTTAAATCAATCGGTAACGAGTTGTTCTCTATTTTATTTAAAGTCCTTCATTACAGGTTTAATATCCTACATTACTGGTTTAATGTCTCATGTTACTGATTTAGTGTCCTACATTATTGGTTTAATATCTCATGTTACTGGTTTAAAGTCTAACATTAATGCATTAATATCATATCTTACTTGTTTATAACCCTTCGTACTGGTTTTTTTAACACCATGCATTAACTCTCGTTTTTAGGAAACGTGGATGGAGAAGGAAAAGGTGAACAATTTTTTTGTTAATTCCTTTTTGATAACTAATTAATTTATTCAAATTTTAACATTTCCTAAACAATAAATTAATTGATAATTAGCCTAAAAAGAAGGAACCATTAACTTCTGGGAGTTTATTAATTTTGGAAAAAGTCATAAATGTCATTGGTGATTAATAGCCATTGGATCAGATTTTTTTAAATATATTTTGGTCCAATGGCTGAGATGGTTAATCCCCACCTAATCCAAATTTGTAGCATTATATTTCTATCTGGTCACGTACAAATTATCTAATATAAATCCCCTCAAAAAATTATCAAACATAATTATCTCTTAGAACATTTACTAACGCAATTAATCTAAGATTAATATTATTTTGGTACGATACAAAACTCTTTTATTACTAGTCATTTCACATAATCAGAAATTTGGCAACGGTTAATGATCAATCGACGCAATATCGATTCATTTGTTTCACAATAGATCCCATTATTAATACGAATATTTGTTATTATCGGATTGGCACATGGAAGTAGTAAAGACTTTCTTCTTTTGCTAATTATAATTCTTTTTCATCATATTATGATATGATAATGCAATGTGAACAAATAGGTTGATTTTATTAGTAAAATGGAGCCACATACCCGCATAGCCATTAGTGGAGTCTTTCCTACCTAACAGCAAGACTTTGACTCTACTAGCGGGCATCTTTTATTTTTTTCTATACAATTTAATGAATGGAAAGTTAGCTCCGGAGGACTTAATTGAAGACCTCGAAAAATTACGAGAGCGAAATGATGTTTTATCTAAACACAAAAAGACTGAGGTACAAGAGTGTTGAACTTGTTATGACCATTCTGAAGTTTTCTACCTTCGAGCTCTGTCTACTTGTTACTTGTTGTTCTCCGATTGTATATATAGTTTGTAATTATTGGTTAATAATTAGTTAACTAATTTTATACTTTTTCCAAAAATAGATATGACGATTAATAATCAGAACTTTTTAGTTGACTTAAATAAAATTTAACATATTTTTTTCTTAATATTTTCCTTAGTTGTATGTCGGGTAACTTGTTTTCAATTAAATTTGTCATTCACATAGAGCAATTATAACGATTGCTGTTAAATTTGTGTATTATTATATAATTAGCATAATGTTCTCGTGTGTAATTGCCAAAATGGTTATCATGGCATGGCTAGAAACCATGGGGGATAGAATCACACAGATCCGAATCTTGAATAATTTAACATCACGGAAAAATTGAAAGATTCTGATATCTCCAATATTTTAATTAAACCTTCTAGATATAAATCTAAGAAGAAACTCTCGAATAAATACTTGACAGATTTATGCATTATTTTAATTGACTCCAATTTATATTAATTTTTTAAAGTGAATTTATACCAATTATTTTTAGAATTTGAATGTACGTTAATTGGTGTTGCATATTGGGACATGTTAATATACAACACGAGTTAATATATAACAAATTCTAAAAGGTTTTTGAATATTCAACATTTTTCATCAACTCAAAAATATACTAATTGATATAGCGCTATATGGGACACCATTTATCGTACAGTTGCAATCAGCAAGCAATTTCCATTCACTGCATTGTAACCAATTAACATCTCTAACCTTTTTGAGGTTATTCTAAAAAAGGCTTGCTTGACTCCCATAAAAAGCAATGGTGAGATGCCCTCACTCTCTTGAGTTTCGGGACAAATACAAGGTGTAACCTATTTATAATGGTCCATAATGAGAGCCAATGAAAATTATTTAGAGCACTTTATTGGAAGATTACTCGTAAATTAATCGATAACGTGTTGTTATTCACTTTATTTAAAGTCCTCCGTTACTGGTTTAATATACAACATTACTGGTTTAATGTCACATGTTACTGGTTTAATGTCCCACGTTCCTGGTTTAAAGTTCAACCTTACTGGATTAATATCCTATGTTACTGGTTTATTACCCTTCATTGCTGGTTTTTGTTTTGACACCATGCATTGACTCTAGTTTTTAGGAAACGTGGATGGAGGTGGGAAAGGTGAACAATTTTTTTGTTAATTCCTTTTTTGATAACTAATTAGTTTATTCAAATTTTAAAATTTCCTAAAAAAATTAATTGATAATTCGCCTAAAAAGAAGGAACCATTAACTACTGGGGGTTTATTAATTTTGGAAAAAAATCGTAAATATTCTTGATGATTAATAACCACTGGATCAAATTTTTTTGAATATATTCTGATCCAATAGCTGAAATAGTTGTCCCTATATAGGAACAACCTCTCTTTAATCCCCGCCTAATCCAATTTCTAGGTGGTCACGTACAAATTATCTAATATAAAGCCCCTCAATAAATTATCAAACATAATTATCTCTTAGAACATTTACTAACGCAATTAATCTAAGATTAATAATATTTTGGTACGATACAGAACTCATCTATTATTGGTCATTTCACATAATCAAGAAATTGGCAATGGTTAGTGATTCATTTTTGCTTCTTTTGTTTCACAATAGATCCCTTCATTAATATGAATATTTGTTATTATCGGAGTGGCAAATGAAAGTAGTAAAAGACTTTCTTCTTTTGCAAATTATAATTCTTTTTCACCGTTTTATGATTTGATAATGCAATGTGAACAAATAGGTTGATTTTATTGGTGAAATGGAGTCGTGTACCCGCATAGCCATTAGTGGACTCTTTCCAACCTAGCAGCAAGACTTTGACTCTACTAGCGAACATCTTTTATTTTTTCTATATAATTTTATTGAATGGAAAGTTAGGTCCAAAGGACTTAATTGAAGACATCCAAAAATTACGAGAGTAAAATAAAGTTTTATCTAAACTCACAAAGACTGAGATACATGAGTGCTGAACTTGTTATGACCATTCTGAAGTTTTCTACCTTCAAGTTCCCTCCACTTGCTACTTGTTGTTCTCTGTTTGTATATAACTATGGTTTAATAGGATATTGTCTAATTAATGAGTCTATCTAGGTTTATATGGATTTTATCTGGACCTGGACCCTATCAAAATAAATAGACTCAAACTCATATATTATTCAAAACCTGTAGACCCTAAGATCTACGAGATATAGTAAAGATCTGACCTAGGGGTGAGCAGGTTGACCAAACTAGACCAGATTAGGATCAGATTGAAAAAATCAAAACTGAAAATTTAAGAAAAATGCAAACCAAACCAGATTAGAAATCAATCTAGTTTGGAATTAGAACTTAACTATTAATAGAGTTGAAACTAGAACCAAACCAAAAACCATACATCTGATTTCCTTAGCATGGACAGATTATAAATTCAAATAAATACATACTATCAACATATACAAATTCACAAATTCCAAATATATGACTCAAATATTCAATCGTACATATGATAATTTCAATTGCAATTCCAAAAGTACAAAACATAGAAAATTTCCACCTCCTAGCCTTCACTCTCTTTTTATTCATGTGCCAAAACCTAAAAATTATGGTGATATATACGGATTTAAGCAAAACATCACAAGTACATGCTTAATCCTTATTAAAAATAGTAATTTAAGAAAATCTCCAATTTTTTTAAATCCTAATTTTATTTTTTCATTTTAAGATACTAAGTATCTCTAATGAAAAGTCAAAACTAGTCTCGAACTTTGGAGAGAGGCAAAAGACGATCGATGGCTGAGAGTCAGCCCAAGCATGTAGGTGTGACTAAGATTTTTTTTTTGTTCTTTAGTGAAGTTGACAAGATGAGAGAAGAAGAGATTGTTGAGAAAATTGAGAAGAGTGAGAAAGTTCTTTATATAGTTAACAAATTATGGGTTGGTCCTAATTTTTCCGATTTTTCTTAAATAAAATTAGACTAGACTGAAAACTATAATTTTTCATATTATTGGAACTGGACTATATTTTCTTTTGGTCTAGCTTGGACTAATTTTTTGGTTTGGTTTGATTCGATTTACTAATTTTCTATCTATTTGATCATTCCTAATTTGACCCACAGGATATAATTCTTTTTGCTATCACGGACATTTAAAGCATTTGTGGGTTTTATGTTATAATAATGGACCAAAAGTGTGCTAGGCTTAAGAGTGAGCAAATAGAGGAAAACTGACAAATCAGACCAAACCAAATTGAAAAAGTAGGACCAAAAGGGAAAATAGTCCGATCTGATTCCCATAATATGAAAATTTATGGTTTTCAATCTGGTCCAATTTTATTTGAAGAAATTGGGACCAAATCGTAATTTGTTAACTAAAGAAAAAATGTTTATAGCAAATAAAATCTATAAAAAAAACCATACTTAATCAAAAAGAGAACATTTTAAGGTAATATGGTATTGAAAATATGTTATCCAAAAATATGTATCATAACAATTATGTTAAACCTATCAAAAGTTATTTATATCAAAAAATCATAATCTAAATATGTACCCGAATATTGATGTATCTAACTTTGAATTATTTTATACATATGTATCAGATATATGATAAAATAATTACTCTTGGTTTAGTTTAAAATAGTTTATTATGGTAATATGATAAAGTAACATCTTAGAAATTTTGTCCGCACAAAAAATTGTTCTGCGAAAATAGAATGGATAAGGAATTGAAAGTATACTCGGACAATTTTTGTGCGGAATAGAACGTACAAACTTTTTTGCAGACAAAAATTCATATCCAATATTCATCTAAACAAACCCAGCATTTAGACTCCAGAACATGTTCTCAGCTTCTAATCTCTCGCTTTGCTCTAGGCCTACCAGCATCGCATTTGTAGTAGAACAGTCATTGGTCTGACTCCGTTTGCTTTTCCAGCTAAACTGTTTTCTTTCACTCCGCCGTGGTTCCAGTTGGGATACTTATTTCCGGTTGAAACAACCACCTAAAACTGTGAGTTGGGTTTTTGTCTAAAGGGTATTTTAATTAATCAGTTAAATTTTATGATTATAATAATATGTGAAAATATTTTCATTCCAAAAATAATAGCGCAAATTACCCTCTAGTCCCTGGACTTAACATAATTCTCCTATCAGATCCCTCTTTTTTTTCGGTAAGTAGATATTTTTATAAATAAAAGAGTTAAAGCTCCATCCTCTATTTACAAACAACAAAGAAAAATTTCAAGTGCAATGAACTAAAAAGTCATTGCACTTGAAATCTCACCAAAATCAATGAAATTCAAAATACATTCATTGACTCCAGTAGGAGAAGAAGATGTTGATTGTCCGTACCCTTCAAATAGTTTGCCCAATTCAGCCATTCTTGACCTCGCAGCTATCAGATCCCTCATTTCTCATAAATGATTAATGCATCCCTGTGTTATGAGAAAATGTTTGTCTGAAGTCCCCACTTACCAAATCAGCTCTTTTTTTTGTCATATGAAATTACTATTTTACCCTTCATTAAATGACAAATTTCATCTTATTTTTGTCTTTTTTTGAAGGGTAAAATGGTAATGTCACATGACAAAAAATGAAAAAAAGAGTGTTCAAGTTAACCAAGGACCCAAGACCAATATTTTTTAAAAATACAAGGACGACTAAATAATTTTTCAAAAAATAGGGATCCCAGAGGAAATTGTAGTTAAGACTAGGGACTATAGAGTAATTTGCCCAAAATAATAATATGCGAAAATGAATCGATATCAACCATCACAAAGGTTAAAGCTCATAATAGCCTTGTGTATTCATACCAACATAATGTACAAAGAATCAAAGAAACAACATTAATTCTCAGTCTGGTAGAACAAATTGAATCAATAATCAAAGAATATTCAACTGGAGAGCAGGAGGGTTGCTTAGAGGGATTTGGACCTCCTGCACTCACGCGGGATACCTTCTGCGAACCGTTGCCTGTCGCTGCAATAGTTGTAGATCATGAACCGCTTCTGAATCCAACGCATCCGGTTCCTACCCGAGGCGTCGAGTGCTTGGTTCTGCCACGCGCTGTCCTGGGCGGAGCTGGTACCCG
The DNA here is from genome assembly GCA_012979155.1 of Hypericum perforatum. Taxonomy (NCBI): domain Eukaryota; kingdom Viridiplantae; phylum Streptophyta; class Magnoliopsida; order Malpighiales; family Hypericaceae; genus Hypericum; species Hypericum perforatum. The sequence continues at coordinate 36,762 of SOPF01026803.1, forward strand.
ACGTGGAAGCGCACCCGGACGAGCCAACGCACCCGTTAATGTTGATGTTCTTGTAAGAAGCAGTAAAGGGTGCATGTGTCCAGTCCGCCTTGACGCGGCCCCCTTGAGTGGCCCAGTCGTCCGCGTTCCAGAGGCTCGAGTACAACTTCATCGGCTGGCTGGTCGGGAAGGGCACCCTAGCGTCTTGCATGTTGTTGAATACCCTAATGGGGCTGTTGTCCACCAGGAACATGATGCTCTGGCGGTTCCACACGATGGTGTAAGTGTGGAAAGCCTTTGTGGGGTCGAACCACAGCCTGAACTGCTGCTCCCTGTTGCCCTTTCCCTGGGAGAAGACATTGGTGTGTAGTGTGTAGGGCTCCCCTGTGGAGTTTCCCAAGAACTCGAAGTCGATCTCGTCGTGGTTAGGACCCTGCGAGGACAGGTAGAACGTTGTGACCGTGCCTGCGGAGTTTCCAGGGACCAACTTCATCTGGACATCGACTCTCCCGAAGAGGATGTCCTTCTTCGACTGGAATCCTGAGCCGGAGTACTTGTCGAGTGACAACGTCATGGCCCGGCCCCCGTTGAGTATCTTCGCTCGGGGGCCCCCAAAGTTGATGTCTACGTCCTGGAAGAAGTTGCCACCTTCGGCAACGGCCAAGAGACCGATGATCAGCAGCGTCCAAACCAGTATTGAGTTCATTACAGCCATGTTTTTTCTAAGTATGTGTGAGAGTTGATGAAGAGATGTGTTAGAAATTGTGTTTGACTTGTGGAATGTAGATCCTCAAAGTGAAGTCCACTATATATAGGAGTGGTAGAGGGGGAGGAGGCTAACGAGGAAGGTCCCCAAGTAACCAGCCTGGACAAGTAGATGCTGTTTTAATAAAATGGTGTGTGCGTGTGCAGCTGGAGACAGCTTAGCTCGTCAATGATGGTCTGGAACCCCTAAATGAAGCTTCGTATATGCTTCAAGAGACCAGTATGGTTAACGTTTTCATTTCTTTCAATCACAAGTTTGATGAATCATGATTCTTTTTGTCAACTCTATTTTTTGGGTAAATCTCTGGATCTCATTCGAAAATAAATTTACGTATCCTATCCGACGTTAATTCTATCCTTGTTGCTAGTTTCAATAGTTTAATAAGTATTACTGTCCACGTAGATCAACTTTTTTAATCATATAGTTTGAGTTGGAATAAGAAAATTTAATAAATTAAAACTCAAACTCTCGAGCATTTCTCGAAAACAACAGATATTTGTTATCTAGTTGGACTGTTCATAGTTTGAATTCACCATTGATCCGAAAATTGTTCTAGCGATAAAATTTTCAACCATGAAATTTGAGATGTCAAATATTAAAAATATCAGCTCTGCCAACAGGAACATTTTTTTGGTCGGTTGGCAACAGCAACGCAAAAACGTGTGGGAGACAAGAACCGTAGATGTAGTTCTGTTTTTCCCTTTTTTTTTTTAACAAGATAAGATGAGTTGTGTGACGGTGTTTGTCAACGGGGGACAGCTAAAGCATTTCCGCATTGGAAAAACTTCAGAAAAGTACCTTGTGGTTTTAAGGTTTTTTAACATAATACCCTGTGGTTTCACTTTTTTCGTTTAAGTAACAGAGGTTTCAAAAATTGACACTATTGGTGACAAGCCACCTCCAAACTCCTATTCCACCGCCTCCGGCCACTACCTCCCTCCTCTGGCCACCGCCTCGCTCCTCCGGCCACCACCTCCCTCCTCTGGCCACCGCCTCCAGCCACGACCACCACCTCCCTCCTCCGACCGTTGCTTGTTTTTGCGTCGATCGGTTCTCGAACCGTGCTGCTTAACTCGTCGATCTTTGGAGGATTAGGCATAACTTTGTCGTGTGAACTCCGATTTGGATGATTCCAAGTCGGGTAGGTTCGTAACACATTAGTCTACGACTATCGTGTTTTGAGTTTTGTGATTTTAACCCTTCGTCTTTGAGTTACGAGCTAATTTTGGTGGGGTTCATGACTTGGTGGTCGGAGGAGGGAGGTGGTGGCCGGAGGGAGGTGGTTGCCGGGGAGGGAGATAGTGGTGGTGGCCGGATGTGGTGGTCGGGGGAGGGAAGTGGTGGCCGGAGGAGGGAGGCGGTGGCCAGAGGAGGGAGGTGGTGGCCGGAGGCGATGGAGTAGGAGTTTGGAGGTGGCTTGTCACCAATAGTGTCAATTTTTGAAACCTCTGTCACCTAAACGAAAAAAGTGAAACCACAGGGTATTATACTAAAAAATCTTGAAACCACAGGGTACTTTTCCGAACTTCTCCCTTGCGCATTTGTTGCTATAGTAATGGGCCGTGGAAGTGAGCTGGGCCTCGTATAAGCCCATGTTCCCTCAATAAAGGCGGCGGCCCGTGGTTATTGATATTTTTTAATTATCCGAATTGACTGGCCGGATGGCCCGGATCATTGGCTGAATATTACCAAAAGAAAAAAAAAGTGTTGGCATAAAAAAATTATAAATAATTTTTTAAATAGAAAAATTATGATGCTTTAATTAATCATACAACTTATATTCAACAGTAAACCCTAAAATAAAAAAATTAAAGTTCCAAAGCAACATTGTGCCGGAAATGGAACATCTTTGTAGAGTTGGTTAGAAAGTGATAAAACTCGCCAAACTGACACCGTTTGGTACTCTCTCTCTCTCTCTCTCTCTCTCTCTCTGGGAGGCCTTAAACCCTGAAAAAACCCATTCAATTAAAAATATAGAAAAGGTAAATTAAAAGCTCATCCATTTCCCTCACCCACCTAGTAAACTAAAAAAGCACTTTGGTGGGGGAGCTTCAATGGCGTCCTCGGCCTTGTCCCAACTGGCCACGTTGCCCTTCCCCAGGTTCTTCTCTCTCAAGAACCAATCTTTTCTTCTCTAACCCTAAACTTTCTGTTTACTGAGTTTGTCCGCAATTCGTTTGGTGTTCTTTCTTCAATCCAAAAGCTCTCATTTTTTAGATATTAGAGTCTCGGTTTACGAACCTGAAACTCGAAATCTTAAGGCAATGGATAGGTGGGGTTTAATTCAATGTTTGGTTGACAGGTGGAACTCCAGTTGCCCGTTGTCGTTCAACTTTGTCCAAGTCAAAGACTTGAGGTTGCGGAATGACTGGGCCATTGCAGCTGCTTCCAGGAAGAAAGAAGTGAAACCGCCCGAAGGCGTGGCTGCTGATGGCGAGGCGGCCGTCAAAAAGAAGACTACGATGAGGAAGACCGCCAAGCGGGCTACTGCTCGGACTAGGAAGAAACCTAGCAAAGACAGTCCGGAGGATGGTCCGACGAGCAACAAGGAAACTGATCCGATGCCTGCATTGAGCACTGAATCGAGCAAACCATCGAGAGGCCGAAGAAAAAAAGGTGTGCTCTTTCTCTGTCGTGTCAGGAAGTATGAGAAGTGATTCTCTCAGATATGTAGATTCTAATCTATGATGATTTTTTTCGTATGTAGCTGCACCGGATAGTAGTAGTTCTGTGGAAGTGATTCTTGATGAGAAGGTCACAACGAGGACGGAGACGGATGAACAAGTAGAGGATGATGTAACTTTGGATCAGAGTAGTGAACATGCGACGGAGTTTCCATTAGCTGAGGAGGAGAGTGATAGTGACCTAGGTTTGGATGATTATGATGGAGAAGACATCAGCCACACGTACGGATGGCCGCCCCTGGTTTGTTGTTTTGGAGCTGCACAGCATTACTTTCTGCCCTCTGGAAGGCCTGCCAATAGACTCCTCGATTATGAAATTCATAACAGAGTGAGAGATTCGTTTTGGGAACCAGAAAAGTTTGTTCGGGCTCCTGGAGGATCAGCCGGCAGTGTTGCCATTGCTCTAGCAAGATTGGGTGGTAGAGTTGCTTTCATGGGAAAGCTTGGGAACGATAATTTTGGTCAGGCTGTGCTTTACTCTATGAATAAGATGAAAGTGCAAACACGAGCAGTCAAGCTAGACAATAGAAGACCTACAGCGGTATCGAAATTGAAGATTGCAAAGCGAGGAAACCTACGAGCGACTTGCAGCAAGCCCTCTGCAGAAGATTCTATGGCAGATTCCGACATCAATATCGATGTGTTGAGGGAGGTAAGAAGCATCGAACTACCTAGCTTCTCTTCATTGCTAGCTTGTTAGGATTTGACTGGTTGGCCTTGTGTAAAACCAAGAGCTCCTCTGGAGGATTACCTCAAAAAACAAATGAGCTTCTGGTTGTTGGTCGAAAAGATAATACGAGCTTTTTCTTGTTCGAAATGGGTATCTAATTGCACTCATTGATGTTAAGTATGTGATATGTCTAAAAGTGTCCCAGTTTCACTCACAAGTTTTGCATTTGTACAGGCAAAGATGTTCTATTTCAGCACACACTCCCTACTGGATCAAAACACAAGAGCCGCTACACGGCGTGCAATCAAAATTTCGAAGAAGCTGGGAGGGGTTATTTTATATGACCTCAATCTTCCATTTCCATTGTGGCAATCCAGTGAAGAGACCAAGCTATTCATACAAGAATGGTGGAATATGGCAAACATCATCGAGGTAACAAAGCAAGAGCTAGAATTTCTTTGTGGAATCAAGCCAACCGAGGAATTCGACACCAGAAACAATGCACGTTCGAAGTTTGTTCACTACGGACCTGAAGTAGTTGCCCCGCTCTGGCACGAAAATCTCCAAATTTTGTTCGTCACAAATGGAACGTCTAAGATCCACTACTACACTTCAGAGCACGATGGTTGCGTGAATGGCATGGAGGACGCCCCCCTCACCCCGTTCACCAGTGACATGTCGGCATCCGGAGATGGAATTGTAGCAGGTACGAAACGAAGTACACTGGTCTGGCTTTTGTTTCCTTCTTATATGCAATTAAAGAGAGCTTCCTTGATTGTGAATTATTGCAGTTTATGCAACCAAATTGCCTAATGAGTTCATAACACTTTGGCTCCCTGTTACCTCGATGGTTAGATTTATGTCAACACTTACTTGGTTGGTCCTGAAGTAGATTAGTTCATTTCTGCTGGAATGCAACTTATACGCATTTAAGTTGTGAATGGAAGTGTAATTCAGCTAAAATGTGTCTTTTACCTTAGGTAATTTGACGTCATTTTTTCTAATATCGTGCTGCTTGTGTCAAAAAAATAGCGACTGAGATGTGATTTACAGTTTATTACAAGTAGAAAGTCGAACATGTGACTCATTTGGCGTGAACTGATTTTGCCTGGAGACATGAGATATCTCACTTCTGCTGCATTTGGTTTCAGCTATCATGAGAAAGTTATCTATGCAGCCGGATCTGATGACCGATAAAAGGTACTTGATTCAGACAATCAGATATGCAATAGACTCCGGCGTCAAAGACCAATGGCTGCTGGCGCGGCTTCTTGGTTATCCACCAACAGATGGCACAAAGGCGGTACCTGATAGAAATGGTCTTCAATCCATAGTCGAGAAAGAGTACCGAACTCTCGAACCTCAAATTTGATCAATGGGACATCCTTTTGTAGCCTTGAAGAGAGCCAGCGTGCTGGTTTTGTTGGGAGGTCGAAGGTACATCTCATGAACCATAGACCAATGTCACTATGTTGAGCAATATACAGAGATATGTAACAGAGTAGTAAATGGAACGGTTAAGGTTCGTAGCTAAGTTGTGTTGGTTAACCAGTGATGTTGTACACTCGTTCTCTCCAAGCTTTTCGCATTCAACGAGCTAATGTATTTGAGGATACTGCATCGCCATCTACCTCGATGCACGAGGTAGATGACAACCTTGTAAGCATGGTATTAAAGGTGATACGAGAGATGATGATCATTAACGAAGTGACTTCCATCTCACTGTGGACAAAAAGTTTTAACAGTTTTGACATCCGACGGGCGTGCATCGCCCATGAGACAAGCAGATACTCCAAACTCCTCCACAATCCAAAGTTCATTTCAAATGCCAAACGGATTAGAAACACTTTCTATGACTGCTAAAGAGGAGATAGACTCAAAATGTGTAACTTTAGGCCCCAGCAAGAGCGAGAAGACGGGAGGGGGTCATCTGTTCGTGAGTGCTGAATCTCTCACAACACGGAAGCCTCCACATTCGCACCGGTAGCTTTGGCCCTATTCAGAAAACTGGACACCGTCTAACATTGATGCAGCTTGCTTGTCCAAAAACCATACCAAATTCCCATTCGTTGGTTGGACCAATCGCGCAGGCAACGGCATACAGTCCAGTCCTATGCTGTCGAGTGCCATGTGTAGAGACTCTGCTTTATTCTCACCAGTCACTACCACAGCTACATTGGATGCTGCATTGATGACTGGCAAGGTAAACGTGATCCTCTCAGGTGGGGGTTTCGGAGAATCCGTAATAAAAGTCACCCATTCGTCGTTCTCGTCTAGCACTGGGTGATTGGGAAACAATGAAGCAATGTGACCATCAGGACCCATTCCCAGAAGGATTAGATCAAACTTGGGGCAATCACAGATGTCGGATGCATTGATGGTTCTCGTTTTAACCAACTGCCGGATGGCAAACTCGTAATCAACTGCAGCCTGCTCTGCTGATACTGAATCGTTGATAGAATGCACGTGACTGGGGACAATAGGTACCTGCTAATACGATTTTTAAGAGATCAAGTTTGTTTGAGAATATTGTCGACAGGAACCAACAAGTTCATATTGAACAGATTTATGAAGAAAAAAAAGTGACTATCCAACAGCTATCTATTTGTTTCCCGGTGTTTAGTCATGCAAGATGGCCAGGACTTTCCCGAGCCATTGAATTCCAACTTACGCCCGGTTATGAAATTGCAACATACTGAAGGTTTGAAGGGTGACTTATGGCTTGGATGCTTGTACCTAACCAAGAGAAGAGCTAAAAGCACATGCTACTTCTAGTTCCTAGGGAAGCAAACATCAATAAAGAGCCACCTAAGAAAATGTTCATAGGAAATGAGGAGAAATAGTGCCAATAAAGACGCATACCTTGGACAAAAATCCATCCTTTGCCAGCTTGTAGTTGCTATCAGCGTGACTTTTCGACACAACACGTTCATCTGCCCAGAAGACATACCACTTAGCCCAATCCACAGTTTTGCTATAAGGAGCTTCACAAAGTTTCCTGCCTCATAGCACCACAAGTCAGCAGAAACAATACAAGAAGAAGCAAAGACAGGCAAAAGACAGCATGAAAGGAGACAGCGGGTCATACGCTAACAAACCAATGAGAGAACCGCCAGATAAGGCGATGGCGAAGAAGCCCCTCTCCTTCACCGAAGCCTCAGATAGCTCAGCAACATAGTCTGCCAAATCCGTGCCAACTTCATCCGAGTTCTCATGAATCCTCAATTCTCCTCTCCTTTTGCGATCACCAGAAAGAGCCATCCTTTCCAAAAGATAACAACAACAACAACAACATCAACAACAACAACAACAACAACAAAAAAACCATATTTGTAACCCAGTAGCCCTGAATTAAGCCAGAGGAGGACATACTGAACTTGTGGATCATCTTAATTATGACAATCCGACCGACCATGAAGTCCGAAGCTCTCCACAAGAACAAGTAAAAAAAATCAACATGAGCATTCGCTCCAAAGCCAAGAACTAGCAACAGACCCCCATGAAGTACCAATTTTAATAGAAGACAACAAAACAGGCGTACAATTTGGGACAATCCCATTCTCATTACCGAAACAAACAAAACAAACCCACAAGTGAAGGAGCCATACCATGCAACTTGAGATTATTACAAGACAGACAAATACATAATGTTTCAAAGAAAAAAAATAAAGAAGAAAAAAGAAACTTTTGCTTACAAAGAACAGAAAAGGAGAAGAAGGGAAGCAGGTTGGTACTTGCAGAGGGGAAGAAGCACAAGACACACGAAAATGTCACAAAATAATAATAACAACATAAGGGTGTCTCCACCTATATATTATATTTTATATATAATAAATACAAGTACCCGGTTGCTTACAAGGATAATTTACTTTACTTACTATATATATCCACTCCAGATGGTAAGAAGAATCACAAAATTCGGCTATACCCATTTCATGAATTGACATATAAATAGCATAAAGTTCTGAGAGTGCTTATAAAGTGGGAGTCTTGAACATTATTATGTAGTTAAAATTATAAAATTCACCGAAGCCAAACAGGTTCTGTTCTGTTCCTAGGAAGAAGAAGAAGAAGTTGAAGAATTTTTTTTTACCTTGGCGGGCTTCCACGTGCGCTCAGTGATCGCGACAATACACGCAGAACCCAACAAAAAAAACCCTCTTCCTTCTCTCTCTCTCTCTCTCTCTCTCTCTCTCTCTCTCTCTCTCTCTCT
>SOPF01026803.1:45083-98208 GCA_012979155.1 Hypericum perforatum
TCTCTCTCTCTCTCTCTCTCTCTCTCTCTCTCTCTCTCTCTCTCTCTAGTTTTAATAAAGTGGATAAAATGGTTGAGTGAGAGAGAGAAGAGGGAGAAAACACAGGGAGGGGTAATCTAATGGAGATAGAAAAACCAAATAAGTTCTTGGATTTTGGTTTTACCAAATGGGAAAATCTTGTTGGACTTTAACCAATTGGGCACCCATTATTGGACCCAAGAGGCAAGGCCCAGCAACCTTTTATTTGTAGATTGACATGGAAAATGATGTGTCATCAAAGCCATTTGTTGGCTTTGCTAAATGGTTGCCACATGGAAGCTTAGTCAACTAAATGGATGTGTTGGCATGCTTGGGTTTCTCCTATAAAAAGGGAGAAGAAGCAGGTGATCATTTAGTAACTTTTCCACCGAAATTCACACACACACAGCAAAGAAGGCAAATTTCGGATCAGTTCCGGAATACTCAGATTTTGCAACAGTTTGGAAGTTCGTGGAAATTGTTCACGAATCCGAATCCGATCGTGATCGTGAACCAACCAGTAGCAAGATCTCGTCAAGACGGTCCGGGAACACTCGCTACAACAAGTAATTTTCATTATTTGTTGATGAATTAAGCTTGTTTAAGTTTATGGATTATTGTGTAATTAGCTATTATTAGTTGTTAATTATGCTTTAAATCCCTCAAATCTATAATGGGCTTAGCTAAATACGATCAGATATGGTGATTTACACTTTTTTGAAAATTTGTGTTTCAAAAAATTATTATATCATAATCATAAAAACATATATTATAATTAAACAAATCATTTCATTGTTTAAAGATAAAAATATGTTTTCAGAATCAAATAGGGTCACTAGATAGATCAGATCCCCTTATCTATCTCTCGGGTCAAGAGTAGGAGAGGGTTAAATTTTTATTTGCGGAGAGTTTGTCGTTAGTGGGAAGTTTTCTTTTGTGCCCTGCAAAAAAAAATGGTCAAGTTAGTCCAAACACAGAATTTAGTTTTTTTTTTTAAATTAGTCATTTCTTTATATAAACTTTAATTGTTTTCTATTGTGAGCTAAGAGTAGTCATGCAATCTTTAAACTGAATTTTAGATAATTTGCGTTTGATTACGTCTTGGAAATACGGTGGAAGATATGATAGGGTAATAGATGAAAATAAAATTAGAAGGAAATTGGTCTTTAGAAAAAATGAAAGCAATCATTTTTCTTTGGGAAAAGTCCACTTAGGGTCCCTGTGATTTGACCGTTCTTAAATAGGTCTCTGTGGTTTAAAAAGGTCATAACCGGTCCCCGTGCTTCCAATTTTCCCATCTGAGTTTCCTCAATCCAGTTCGATTCATTTTTGTTCATTTTGATCTGATCAAATCTGATATTTTTAATGCCAGTTGTCGAGTCCAGTTGACTCTCCGAAGTGTACTCGACGTGTGGATACTAGTTTCACATGTTTTCGTCACCGAAATCGCGAGATTGAACTTTGAATTTTCGAATCGAACCGGATCGAGGGAACTCAGATGGGAAAATTAGAAGTACAGGGACCAGTTATGACCTTTTTAAATCATAGGGACTTATCTGAGAACGGGTCCAACCACAGAGGCCCTAGGTGAATTTTTTCCTTTTTCTTTTGAAAGTTAAGAGTACTTTCTTTGATTTTGGTATATAAAAGGCCTCCGGAAAATAAAGCTAAAGAAAAAGAGAGAAAAGGCGGAGTGTGAGCGTGGACAAGACTAACACTTGGCCGAATCACATCTTCCCAAGTATGCAATCTGGCTTTTTCTAATAAATGGGTGGCGTGATAAATTATGATCATTAACACTATGATTTTGTTTGGGAATAACACATTATGATTTCACACAAGCTTATTTTTTATGCGTTTCAATCGGGTTGCTTTAATAAGTTAGAAATATATCTTTTTAGTTCGATCATGTGCTTGTTAATGTTGGAGGAGCTTAGACTATCCGCACCCCTCATCCCCATCCAACCTATTCCTGCAATATTTAATTAATTTCTTATTTATCCACTTCAACTCATCTCCCACCCTTCAATTTTTACCCACACTAGTATCTCCCACCTACTTCATCCTCAACCAATAAATAATTAATATATCTATTTTCTATATCATCAATCCAATTATCTTTGATTTTTTTAATTCACATTTTTTTATTCGATTTTGTACTTTTCATTAAATTATTAATTTCAAATAATAAATAATAATAATTTTTGTCAAATAGCATTAAATTAGTAATAATTAAAATTACATAGAAATTATGAAATGAGAAATAACAATATTTACGTATTTTAGAACCAAATATTATAATTCTCAATTAAACTTATATTTTTATCGTTATTTTTTATACATTAAAATTAACTAGAAAAGAAAAACAAATAATAAAAACCAATTAAATAAGCAAAACGAGGCCCATCATCCCCCTCTTTTAAGGGTTGTATGGGCGTCCTCGGTTGCTTCTGTTTTTCCTTTCTTATTTTTTTTATTTTCAAAAATTATGTGGGACCCACAGCCCTGCCCATCCCTGGGCTACGGGTGTAGGCGATCTTACGTAATTCGATAATCATACATGTACTGTTTGGACTTTGGAGGTTTTTCAATCCTTTATGTTGCGAAGTATCTACAAATGTCCACTTTAGACCAACCACACTGAAAAAAAAGAGTAAAAAACTCACGCCCTCTCTCTCCCCACCTGTCGCTCAGGTGAAAAACAAAAATAAATAATCCATTTTGCATATGCCCTCGCTCTCCAATTTTTTTTTATCTATTTTAGAAATATTTAGTACAATATTATTTATATAAATACATTTTTTTAATTAATTTTTGTAGTTAAAAAATTGAGGTTATTTTTTTAATAAATACAATGTTATTTTAATAAATAGAGTTCTATATTAAGATATTTTGATACACAAATATAATTTTATTAAAAATAAATAGTATATTTCTATAGAATTTTAACTTCAAATATATTTTCGATATTGTTATAATTTAAATCTCTACTAAAAAAATAGTAGAGGTTACGTGAATAAAAAAATCAATTATTTATTACGAGTGCACGAATTGGGAATATTGATGTAGATATCAAATTGGGTGCATAAACAAAATTAACGTGAACAAAAAATAAATTAATTGTTTATTAGTAAATCATAGGTTAATCAGTCATCATTTCTGTTCCTAACAAAATATTATGGGGAAAGTACACATAAGTACTCTGTGATTTATCTATTTCCAAAAAAAGACTGTGTAGTTTTTTTCTTCCAAATTTAGTACATGCGGTTTCATTTCGGGGACGATTTTAGTCCCGGACAGCATTTTTGGGTGACCGACCACCTGTCCTCGCCACATCATCACCACGTCACCGACACATCATGGTCTTTTTTTGGAAACAAGTAAACCTCAGAGTACTTATGTGTACTTTTTCCTTAAAAATTTACCCTCTTTCATCTTCAACCTCAAATATTTTTCCCGTGCATCTTGTCGAGCCCTTACTCTTCCTCCTCCGTTTTCCCTTCGCATTTCAAAATTCGGAATCTCAAAATGACGCCATAGCAACCTTAAAATGTCAGATTCCGAGGTAATCATTGCAGGAGACGATTAAGACACATGCTGAATCGGCGGGTGCCAATGAGGAGAGCAATGCTGACGTGGCGAGTTTCGAGGCATCTGCGGTGGGGGAGGCTGCGGCACCGGAGGAGGCTTCCAGCCCTGTGAAGTCCGAAGAGTGACGTGCACGCGTTTAAGGGAAAAGTACACATAAGTACCCTGTGGTTTACTTGTTTCCAAAAAAAGACCATGACGTGTCAGTGTCATGGCGATGACAGGTGGCTGGTCAGGCTAAAAATCTGCCCGGGACCAAAATTGTCCCAAAAAAATAACCACAGGCACTGAATTTGGAACTTTAAAACTACACTGTCTATTTCTGGAAACGGGTAAACCACAGGGTACTTACGTGTACTTTTCCCAAATATTATTATAGTTATCGGTTTTGGCAATTCACATGATATATGTCATTATAATTCATATAGCATACAATATACGGCTATAATAGTCTAGTTTTTTTTAGGGGAAAAATACACACAGATTATATTATAAACGAGATTACAAGGCGATACAAAAAGATCGCAAACACAAGGCAAGAAAGCCGATCAAAAATTGAAACCGATCCAACAAGTGCAAAGATGCACAGGACGGGGACGAAGGGCGATCGAAAAGGTTCTAAGACCATCGATCGAGGCAAAATCTGCCGAAACAAAGTTCGGAAAGAAAACCTCAAGACAAAGTCGAGAGGGCAACTGAGTGTATCAATACACTCAGCAGAGAGCCAAGGTCGATGTAAATCGACTGAGGCAAGATTCTCCTCCCACACCCATTGGACAAGCAACAACATCTGAAAGGAAAAAAGAGTTGGAACCAACCGAAGCAAGCAAAAGCAAAAGCAACAAAACGAAAGTCCGACAAAGCCTACAAACACACGAGGCTCGAAAATAGAAACCGCACAAGATAACAAAACAACAATTAAAAGGGCCCAGCAACCCAAAACCAAAGCCTAACGAGGGAGCCCAACAAGCCAAATCCACCAGCCAGCAAGTCCAAACCAAATAAGTCCAAGATGCAAAAGCACCCAGCAATCAAGCTGGCCCATCAAGCAGCCCACCCACGGAGACCAACGCTGGATTGGGGAGGACGGCGAAGAGGATGGTTTTGACGGCAAAGACGGCAACAACATCAAGGAGGGCCGCCACTGAGCGATGGAAGCGGAGGCTGCGAATGAAACAAAGGTTTGGAGAACGGGCACTGGGCGACGGGAAGGACCAGGAGCCAAAGAAGGCAGCAACGGCGAGGATGGCAACCCACCAACGAGGAAGACCAACATGCCGACGGTGAGGAAGAGGATGGGGCTGGCAAAATGACGACGACGACCGAGGAGGGGAAGAATGGGACTGGCGAACGACGATGGCCCAGGAGGTGGAGGAGAGGCAGGAGATGGTGGCGCAGACGGAGGAGGGACTGTGATGGCGAAGAGGCGGAAGGAGGGACTATGAACAGCGGAGCTACAGGAGCAGCAAGGCAAAGGAAGACGGGCTGTGTACATGGGGCGACAGTGGAAAAAATAGGGAGGGAAAGCCGGACGGAACTGGAGAGAGGCTGGACGAAGCCAAAGATTAGGTGAAGGAAAAGGACGGATCGATGAAGTAGGAAGAGGCGGTGGAAAAATTGAAGAAAATTTTTTGGGCCCAGGTCCCAAGTCAGAGAGAAGGGAGGAGGTCGACTCTCACAGATATTTTAAGATTATAATAGTCTAGTTTAGAGTTTGATGATTTAATGTAAATTTAAATTTTAAAGCATCGATCCAACTTAGATGTAAGGTTTGAAATATGATCATTTGGTTCATATGTTCCTTAAATTATTTATTGTATTGTGCTATTAAATGAAATGTTATTTTTAAACTTAGACAAAACATCCAATCATCTTCATCTAGTGAACGAAAGTAATTATTGAGTTGCATTTACTCATGATTTATTGTATATCAAAATATGCTTCGAATTGTATCATGCAATAGTACCCTTCACCAAAATAACATGCAATAGTACTTTATTTTTGGATCGTGCGTAATTTGTTAGCAATGCAACGGAATTGAGTAGCCAAAAATTTTAGAATTTGGTCTGAGTCATAATTAGCTTAATAAATACTCTGAAGGAAAAAAAACTTAAAAAGAAATGGAAGAAGCAGAAAATTAAAAGAAAATTACAAATAAAAATAAACTTCTTTTTAGAAAAAGCGAGAAAAACAGAGCCATTTAGTATGACAAATCAAGACTTGGAGAGGTAGCCCACTTTTGAGAATCCATGAAGGGCAAACTGTTCTTAGTCCCAAGCTTTTGTTTAAATCATTGTTTTAGTCCCTATTATTTCAAAATAAAATTTTAATCCCCTAGTTTGCATAAATATTATTTTAAGATCCCCAGCTAATGTCATATTATATTTTTGTCATGAAAATTATTATTACACCATTATATTATATATCCCTTCTTTAATCTTCAACCCCTCTAATGACCAACCGTAATCGACCTCCAGCTAGTATTTGGTTGACAACTACTGATTAGGAAATGATTCATCTTATCAGTAAACAATGACGCATAACGCTTTTTCATATATCAACACCACTCTTCTTCTTCTTCCCCAACAAAAAAAAACAAAATCATAAAAATGGAACAAAGCAAAAGAGACTCCAAGAACAATGTCGCACGGCGGCACTATCCCATGTAATTCCAGATAGACATCGATGAGATTGAAAACCTAATCATGCCAGCATTCAGGCGATGGGCCCCACCATCGTCCTCCCAATCTATCCCTCGAATCCGCCTTCGATTCCTATCTCCTCGTCTCTTTTCCTCCAATCCAACCTTCGGTCCCCTCCAAGTCCCTCATCCTCGATCCTCAGTGTAGCCTCGACCCCTCCCATTTGTTGCTCCCAACCTTGGTAGGGCTTGGTTAGCATCGAACATGCTAACAAAGCCTATCTAGCACACGGTAAAGCAGGATCTGGTGAGGATCATGAGTAATTTGAAGTTGGTGGTATTTCATAACATGTATATGGAGGATCCTATGAAGGCGCTTAAGGATCGTGATTAGTAGGGTATATTCTTCTTTATCATCTTCTTTGGACTCACCTTCTCTTGATATGCTTTTGTCAAAAAGGTCTCTCTATTTACATTTATTTTATCTATTTTTGGAAGTTCAATAATTATAATGCAGTTCAAAGTTTGATGATAGTTTGCCAAAGAAGTTTGGGGTTAACATATTTTGAAGTTTGAAATTCGAGATTTAAGATAGATAGGGTGATTATCACAAGTAATTGAGATTATTGTATACCTATTTTGATTTTTATAGATCGTCATCAAGATATTGGGCAAAGGTCAATTATGGTTAATGGTCACAGAGAAGGTTGAAGGTTGAAGAAGAGATTAAAATATAAGGGTATAATACTTATTTTCATGAAAAAAATACATGACACAAATCAATGATACTAGAATAACATTTAAGCAAATCATGAAGACTAAAATTCTGATTGTGAAATAAGTGGGACTAAATTAATAATTTAAGCAAAACTTAGGTACCTGAAAGAAATTTGTCCACCTATCAATTATCAAAAGCCTAACAACACTGCTGGGGTCGTAACCTCTTCTTACTTTTCAACTATATAGTCACATTAGAAAGTTACCCTCTGTGCCCATCATTGTAACGAAAAGGCAAAATTTATTCGGACTATAGTCATGAAGTCGGTTAAAGAACCGTCCTGAACAAGATAATTTAATTATAATTATTGAAACTATTTGATCATATGTAAATAAATAATTTTAATATAATTATTAAAATTAGCTGAATAAATTATTTGAATATATATGAATAAATTCGTTCAGAATCTGAGACTATTAAAGATTAATTATTTTAATAAGATTTATTAAAATACAAATAAAATTATTTAAATATACATAATTAGATCATTCATCATAACTAAACAAAATTATTTAAATATCCAAAATAGTCATATATAAAACTACATTTATAGAATCAACTTAAGTAAATTAATGATTATCAGTTTATGGTTAGTTTTAGAGACTTGCTAAAAAGATTTTTTATTTTTTAAAAATAGATTTGAATTTAGAGTAATTATGATATTAATGTTTAAATATCAAAACGTTTAAAAAAATTATCAGGACATTTAAACCAAAACCAGTAATCAATTTTTGAAAATATAAAGCATGTGTATTCAACCGTTATAATTTTGATATCATATTAGATTTATAATTTATTGCGTCTTTATTGGTTCACGTGTTTTGATTATAATATTTTTTGTTGTTGGGTTTCATCGAATTGATATAAGAATAAGCACATTTATCTAGACACCCGACACCTGAACCCTATATCATAAAATTGGATTTATCATAATATGCATACATATATTATGATGATTTATCGTATATATCGTATAGAAAGAGCTCAAATGGCAATTTTATCTGCCTCCCAACCTCCCAACATATCTCCAGGAGGGCATTGTTTTCTAATGAATCTTCTCGGTATCGTTTGATAATATTTTATTTGTATTATGATAGTGTATATAGTTTAATATCGTGCATCTAACGGGGAAACCACATATATAAATATGGGGGGGCAAACATGCACATGTTCCAGTGTCCCATGTAGAAGATTAATTCTGTTTTCAGTGTCTCTGTGTCCTCTTCTAAATTATTTTGTATAAATAATCCATGTTACCTCTAATTATTAACCGACTAATTAGTTGCATCGAGCGAATAAAATTACGGCATTGTCCTGGCATTTTCTCGAATTCGAATCTTCGAGATTGGTTAATTTAATGGACTCGCTGAAAATATAACGTATTAACCCTAGCTAGCCTAGTCCTCAAAGGCAATTCGATGGGATGTCCTTACGTGACGCAATTGGATTATTAAAAGAAAGCTTTTAATAGGGGTTCGATATTTTTTTATGCCCTTAGGTCAATGACTAATTAATGTAGCGTCATGCTCGTTTGATGGATTATTAGGAAGGAAACCAGGTGCAACACATAATATTGCTTGCACGCCTTTTCGGTTTTCTTTGGTGAGGTAACTTGTGCTTGTAGATTGCCCGAATATAATGACCTTTCAGAACCAAAGCTTTTATGCAAATTTTGGTCATTTATGAGCACGGTTATAATCAATTTTATAATCGTTGGGCCTTTTATTGTTTAAATGGTGTATTTTTCATTTATTTTAACTATGATAGGTTAGAAAGATGTTGGAAAAATTAATGATAGGAAATTTAATAGGCACAGCAGTAGTTGGGACCAATCTTATAAATAATCTCGGCATTCCCTTCCTAATAACTAGCAAGACATGATAAGTATACGGCCCTGCATGTGCTATATGTAGAAACTAAATTGTACGTACAAATAAGCAAAATATTTTTTAGTTGCGCAATTAAGACACACACATAGCACTTTTTTTGTTTTTCTTTATAATTGATAACTTGAAAACAAGTTATTCTCTCAAAGTCAAATTTTGTGTAAATTTTAGTATGATGAGTCATATTTGATGAGAAAATTTGAGATTATGACCAATCAAACAAAGCAAAATATTTTAAAAAAATAATAGTAATTTTACTAATTTATTACTTTATTTTTTGGGGACTATTATTACTGTGTAATTACTCTCTTTATCCAATAAAAGATGCCAAATTTGATTAATCAAGGAAAAAGGTTAATGTCTCCAATCAGTTTCAATCATGGGCCTTTTATCTCAGAGTCGCTATCTTATCAGAGTCACTTTGTTTGTGGGCCTTTCTCGCCTATTGACCTCTCAATTTGTATTCTTCTTTTTGAAGTGGCTTCCATAATCATCCATCATTGTGTCATTTTTCCTTCTTTGCGTTTCCGTCGTCGAGTTGATGATCACATCCAAAGGTCGTTGAACATCATCCGAGATGAAGATGCCTATCTATTTCTTACTCTAACTCTCCAACGAATCATAAAAAAAAAAATCAAACAAAAAATCTAGCCAAATTTGTTGTTGCAAAGAAATTTCGAACTTATGTCCAAGTCATTTTTTTTCAAGTCGTCGATTCATCTCTACGAATGTAAGTTTCTGGTTTGGCTCATAAAAAACAATCCAATACAATACAATGGCATGTCCGTATCGACCCGGTGTCATCTTGTGCTAATCCAACTTTATGGTTACAATGACAAAATGTCTACAGATTTGTACACTCCAAATGGACCATATACATCTCTCGGAAACTGATATACGAAATGGTAGCTTCATTTTAAATATGGTGTTTGATAATGAATTATTATAATTTAATTAAATCACTTGAGTCAAATTTTTATGATACAACTGAGTTGAAAAGCTAAAATACTATGTGATTTCGTCCAAATAAAAAAATATGCAATTAAATTAAATCATGATAGGATGAATTTGACATTCTATACAGTCATTCGTAATTCATTTGAATTAATCATCCCAGAAAATGTCTGTATTCGGGAAATTTTTGGGAAAAACATGGAGTTCCGCTGTTAGTTTCCCACAACCTGTTGTAGTTGGGTAACCTAATTTTGTTCGTTCAATTGGCCAGTGGCAAACAGAGAGCCGGAGGTGTCCATGTCACATAACAATACAAGGTTGGGAATTTTAACCCAACTTGTTGGACCACTTTTATCTATTCGGAGAGCTCCTCCGTAGCTTGGGGGCCTGCCCAAAGATGGACAAATTCTCCTATCTCTCTCTGTCCACATCCACCTTTTGCGCCCTTCCCTTTGTATTTTTCTTAAAATACCAACACCTTGACATTACGTGTGTGTTCACTTCAGATTTGCACATGAACATAGAGATGGTCATTTTCCTCCCCGCGTCCCCTAAAAGCGAATAAGTCTCTTCTCGAAAAAAGAAATAAAGAATCGCACAACCAATGGGCCGAGAACATTGGGTCGACTTTCACATGTTTGGGCTTCCTCCAGCCGCAACTAAAAAGTTCACGGGCCACTTTAGTTAAAATATCCAACATCGGTGTCAAATTTTCATCATGTGAAAAAAGGACTAGATCGATAGATCTCAATATACTTTTTCATACACCACGGCATAGCGGTCAAAATAGGGGGTATGACCTTAAGTATGAGGTGGGAAGTTCGAGTTCCGTAAGCCGCTACCAAAAATCGGAATTGTGGAAACAATTTAAACCCACAATTCCTTAACAAAAAATATATTTTTTTTTTCATAGCTAGGTATGTATAATTTCATTTGTGGTGTCTCGAATAGGTTCTAGATATTGCCTATAAAAATAGGTTCGATGTATGCTTCCAGAATGTTGGGCTGGGACCAAACTCGCTTTAACAAATGTGGCCAATGAGTCCCCTTCAATCTGTTCGATGCTTTTAACTTTAGCCGAAAAAATGTCATGTCAAAAAATAAGTTCACTTTTTAACGCGGATCCAAATAATGTTGTTGTACTAAAATTTAATATTAAACAAACCAATTTAAATTATAAATTCTCTATTTAATTTTGACGCGGTTATGCTATCAACATTTTGACTATATTTTTGGGATAATTACTTAGAATATCTCAAGTAATAAGACTCTCAGACCTGTAGGTTGTCTAATAAATTTAGGAATCTTTGCGATTTGAGTTTATTATACTCACATTTTTAAAATCAAAACAGAAATTTTCTCCCGTGAAATGTTACATAAAATGATCAAATTGACCGTGACTTAAAATATAAAAATAAATATCTTCACTTTCTTAGTCCTCCCACTTCATCTTTTTCCTCCATCTTGTCATACATAAAACCCAAGTTCGTTCTATCGGGTTCCCAAGTTAGTAAGCGCACTACATAATATTCATAAATCTATTTTATCATACCTTGAGGTTCTCTAAGTAATTCCATAAGTTAGTATTATTTAATGTGTCATTTTTTTTCCCTTTCGATCCTATTTGACGGACTTGTGTTAGATATTCATTATTGTTCAAAATTGGTGAAGCCCAATTAGAAAATCGAGCAGCCTTTTAAGTGTAATGACACTTGGAATGGCAACCAAACAAAATTATTGATTAGTCACCATAAGAATGAGACGGCAAAGTTAGGGTATCCCTATAAAAGGGAGTGAAAGCTGGTGACCAAAATGAGTTTTTTTGGCCAGATATATCCACACACACTCAGAAGGGATTAATTGCGAATTAGTCCCTGTAGGACTTAGAATTTGCAGATCAAGTCCATTCGTGGAAAAAACGTTCACGTATCTAATCTGTTCGTGATCGTGAACCGACCAGTAGTAATACCTCTTCGCAATGATCCTTCAGGAGCACGCTACAACAAGTAAGCCTTGTTTTAATTTACGAATTAGCTTATTGATTGTACGAAGTATTAGTTCGCGATTGTGCGTTAATCGCGATCTGATTCCTTCAATTGGTATCAGAGCAAGCTTATGTTTTGTTCTGGTTATTGTATGATGTTTGGAATCAGATTTAATTATGCTTATTTGATCCCAAAATCATGTTTAATGTTAATTTTGGTGAAAATTACATTTTGTTGCCCTTAATTATAATTAGATTTATAACCTAGGGACTGAATTGAAGTTTGGTTTTTGCTCGGGTAAAGGAATTGTCCTTTTTCCCGTACGCATGAGAACTTTGGCACTGAATTAAAGTTTTTTTTTCGCGACTGCTGTGGCCCATCCTTGTGCGTACACACGTGAAACCTTGAGGGATTAAACTGTAATTTGCCAAAATCACAAATCAATTAGAACCCTAAAATTGCGAATTTTCGCCAATTCTCAATCTTAACTATTCGACCGTTTTCGAGTCTTTTGAGACCTGCAACAAGTCAGAATCGACTCTCCGATGACTCCCCGACGATGTGTTGTCGTGTTTTCTTCGTGTTTGGTCGTCATTGGTTCGTTTTGGACAATTTCAAATCCAGAGATGCCGGAGAGGAGAAGTCGTCGATGAGGGAGCTCAGAGGCACGAACGGCCATGAGAATGGTACCATCGTGTTCAAAATTCGACGATGAGTCGATACCGACCAGTGTTATTCCCCGACTCGCCGCCGTGAGCGATTGGTCCTAGAGGATGGCCGACAGTGTTCCTTTTTCTTCTAGGAGAGAGAAAACATGAGAGAGAGAGAAAGAAAGGGGAGAAGAGAAATGAGAGGGGCAAAATTATTTGCGATTTTCGCGAATAATTTATACCGCGGGTCAATTTCAAATTGAATTGGTCGAATTGGACTGGTTTATTAGTTCGACCAATCCGATTTTGGTCAATTTTATCAAAATTGGTTTTTGGATGGATTTTTGGTATTTTGGTTGAATAAAATTAGTTTTTTATTCAATTAAAATTTTGAAAATTACAGATTAATTCCTAAATTAAGTTTTTAAAATTATTTTTTATAATTTTAAGAACTTGAATATATTTTAGATTAGTTTTAGAATATATTTATGAACTCTCCAAAATTAGATTTTGTATTTAATTTTGGACATTAAATTGACTAAATTATTTATAAGTTAAACATAAGTCATTTAAGATTGAAAAATATGTGTATTTTTAATTAAGTTTGATTTTGAGTCATATGGACTTGAAATTATATGAGTCTTACTGAATAAAATTAGATTTTATTCAATTACATAAAAGATTTTGTGTCAATCTTTTAATTACGCTTGGTTTGGAAAATTATTATGATAATTTTTGACAAACCTAATTTTTCAGATATGTCCGGAAAAATATTTTTTGAGGTATGTGTACCGATAAAAATATGTGAAATAACATGACTTATTGATTACGTATTATAGCTCAATTGTGAACAAATTCTTGATATAAGACATCATCGTTTTTGATCGAAAAATAAGTTTTTGATCTTAGCTTAGGAAAAATACAAGTATTTAAAGGCATTTTGTAGCGTCTAGTTGGATGATTCAGCATAAAAAAGTGAATTTTTTGTGAAAATTTTCTTTTAATGCTCAAATAAAATTGCAAAGTTGATGATGTGTACGTCACTTTTCAATTTGGGAATATAATTGTGAATTCCCTTATCCTTGTGCCTTTGAATCATAGGATCTGTGCCAATTCAAGTCATGTAATTTTTAGACCCTCCTTATTTTGCGTAAATCATTTAAACTTTTGTTAAGTCTTGTTGAAAGTTCTTAAACAAGTGTGTTTAGAACTTTGTGTATTTTTCATGGTTATTTATCATGCAGATATATGTTATCTTGGTTAAATAAAGTGTTTATTTGATAATGCGATCATTACTATGAGAAAGATTCACTTGTATTTATTATCAAAGAACTTAGAATGATTAGGGTTTGAGATTAACTCTTAGAGTTGTGAGGGAAAACATATCCGTGACCTACTTCAAATCTGAGATAGTCAAAGACTTTAATCATTCAAAGTTATAACGTATAGTAAATTATTTTGTATTATTGATGCAATTCTTTACATACAATATATCTTTCATAATTTTCTTAAAGCTATGTGAATAGGTAGTGCTGAAAGAACACTAGGTTCTATAGACTATATTTTGTATTGTAGTCTAATATGAGAATGTACTCAATCTATGAGTTGATCGCTTAACGATAATGTCTTTATGTAAGATGTTTAATACAATCAACAAGCTAGCTAAGACTGGTTATATGCTTAAAAGTTAAGCATAATAATTATTCCATGCCTAGAAGTTTTGATCATGTGAATGGCCCAAATGTATGTTGATAACATTATGGCATATCATGTGAGTTGTCACCTTGAGCTTAAAGAGAATTGTCTCTTAGCAATAAAAGTCCATCTTGAGCGATATGTGACTTGAGTTTGTTCCAGTGGGAGCAACAACAAGGTTGACCAAAATTGTTTGAGGCAAATGGAATAGTTAAGAAATAAAAGAGTAAGAACTAAACGAACTAAACCCAAAAGAAAAGTTCTGAGAGTTGGAGGATTTAAAGGTCTAATATTTCTGAGAAGAAATATTTTAACTGTCTGAAGATATGATATTTTGTGATAAGTTGCATTGCCAAGACAATCATTTAGTTTACTTATGAGTGAATTAAATTTGTCTAGATCTATTCTTTAAACTAAATGTCAATTAAGTAATTGATTCAGTTGTGACAGGCCATGTGACAAAGATGTGTGAAATCTTTGTTGAATCCCAATAAGCATTGATTGGAGTAAGTTCCATCAATATTAGTTTATATACATGAGTAGAAGTTGAAGGAATTGATAAAATTAGATTGTGTGTGTAAATTTTGCTTCTACATGACGTGTTATATACTACATGTTCGTTCAAGTTTAAATGGCTCTTAATTTCTGTTAGATAGTTGAGTACAATACATTGAGTAAAATTATGGATAATTCTTTATTTATGATAATTATTAGTAAATAGATTCTCATTTTGAATATTAATCTATGTGATTTACATTGCAATTATTTTTCTACGATCATAACTTAACGTTTGAAGTTGATGTCAAGTTATGTTATTCTAGAATGGACTATGTTGGTCTAGAATACATGATTGTCTAACTAAGGTAGGACTAAAAGGTAATTTGGTAAAGACCGAATTTACTTACATGTGAACGCTTCTACAATAACTAGATTTATTCGTCAGTTGTATTAAATTCATTCTGAAGTATGTAGTCAAGACTGTGAGAGTAGATCTTCTTGCGTCCATTTGTGTGAGTATCTTACAAAGAATGTCTTTGTGAAATGCTTACAAGTATCAAATAAGTTGATACACGTTCGAAAGTGAACAATCAAATGGAAAAGTGATCATTTGTACCACATAATATTTTTTGAAAAATATTTTTTTTTTTCAAAATTGAAATAGGTGAGCTGTGACCCACCTTGTATGAAACTGATAAGGTAAGATCATTTGGATCACTCCTTCCGAGTGGGAGGATTTTGTGGAGGAGGAAAATAATTTTTAACCACCTCTAGTTGATCCGAAAGTTCATGATCCCAATGATCTTCATCTCAGTAGGAGTTTGGAATAAAACTTCTATAGGATATGAATTCTAGTTATGATGGATATGTGAGATATTTATCAAAACTGAAAACTCATAAAACTAAAAGAATAAGTTTTTTCATGCCAAAAACTAAAGATTGAAAGTATGAAAAATGTTCGCCTGTATAAAGATACAAGTGATACTTCTTTTAGCAAATCCTATAAGATGAGAATGAACATAAGATGATTCTGGATGCCGTGTCAATTCTCAGTTAGAATGAACTAATTAATGCAATGGATGAATAGATAAGACCAAACTATGTTTGAGAACTAGTTTGATATTGACCTGTCTATAGGGGCACATTTTGAGAATTAATAAATTCTCAAGATTAAGCATAAATAGTCTTGTTTGACTTTCAGTGGTATCACACAACTTGAAAGAGTTGGCTATGAGGAGTCATTCTCTATTGTTGTGAGATTTCTGACTATTGAGTTAATTTATTTGGCTATAATGACTTACCTGATCTAGAGCTACATCCAATGGATGTAATGACTGCATTTCTCAATAGAGAATTGGATAGAAAAACCCATATAGTTTGACCAGAGGGTTACATCCATAGATTGAGTGAGATACCAAACATAGAGTTTGTGAAGTAACCCCAATCTATATGCAAATAAGTGTTAAACTCGTTATTTCATGATTCGATCATAATATGAAAATGTCGCATATTTTTCGAATTGATTGATGAGTACTGTAAAAATAATATTATATGCTCTGAAAAGGTTTGTTGTCATATGTGAATGACATATGTAGTCGAAATTAACTAGAAATATCTTTACAAGATCAAAGTGTGGTTTACGACTAACTTTGAAATTTAAAGATATTAGAGTGATTCATTACTACTTAAAGTTGAGATTTCGAGAAATCATTTAAGTTTAACGATTTGAGTATGATGATATTAGTCTAATGTGCCCTAGTAGTTAAAAAGGACATTTTTTTGAGTAAAGATTTGTATTCAGATATTCCTCATAAGCTAAAGGATGTGATGGATGTCCTTTAAGCGAATGTTTTGGATTATGGTAATCCAAACATAGCACATTGTCTTTTGTTCAAGAAAATTATAAAGTACTTGGAAATGATTACAGTACAATCATTTTGGTTAAGACATATCATCATGGGTTAAGCTAATATCATTTAGGCATGAGATGTGAATATATGAATATTCATATTTGGATAAATTTATTTGCTATTAGGAGAAGCTATCTCATGGAGTAGCTATGAATAGACTTGTGTCTATCTCCTAATCAGTTATAAGAACTGAGTTTGTGGTTTTTGTAACTATTGTGCAATAAATAAAATGATTAAAGAGAGTATTCAACCATTTATCCAAAGCTGTCCCAGATGAACCAATAAATATATGTTATGTTTAGTTGTTATATGTGAAGAAGTAAGCATGAAACACATATTTATATGAGATATGATCGCAGATCTTAAGTGGTACTTTATGATATTTTAAGAAATATGATAGGTCCCAGGATTTGCAAATAAGTTGTTTCTTGCTTAAATAATGTCTATTGAATCTGTTATTCAATGGAATTTGATACTATATCAATAATACAATTGTGAATATTACTTTGAGTAATATTTACGAATGCATAAGAGACAGAAAAGTAGCCCACTCACACTGGTGTTTACTGCAGTGAGAGTCAATGTGTTGATTCCTTGTTGAGATGAGGCAGTTTTATGAATATTATTACATCGAGTGTATGTTCCAAAATGTTGATGCAGTCTTGCTTAACTACAAGATAAGTTCTTGTTAAAGTGCGAGATTTATGAATGCAAGCATTTGTTGCTACATAGGATTTTTTGTGAATCCGAGTGATAAGAAATAAGTGGAACTTATCATTAATCTGTCTTGATAGCCTGGAGCAGTTTTATGTAAACTAAGGTCGTTATTTAGTAAAACATCGAGGCTGATTCTCTAGTATGATGTTAATTTGTGTAACACATACCCTCCTTTTCGAAGGAATAAACATATAGGACGTGGATAGTACCATGTTTGCTTGTTCGACCAATGAATGGGAAATCATAGAGTGATTTTGTTTCCCTGGTGTAAGACCAATTTTGAAGACTTGGTTTTTGGAGACACTATCCTTATGATCCTTAACGTATTTCAGAAGTATGATTTTGTGCAGCTAGCTTGGAAAGTTTATGAAAAGATCATGATTCATAATTCGACCTGGCAAGGCTGACTAGAAAAGCGGGCATTATCATGATGGAAGGAATACTTATAAAGGAGAAGATTCTTCATCGATCATATTCCTGAGATTCGTAGTTCTAATGCACCTATTGTGTTATATGTAATACAATAGTGAACGCAAATAAATTGTCTGAAATCACATGTGATAACAATGAGATATGAGATGAGGCCTAAGATAAGGTATACCGTACGTAATGAGAATATCGAGATGCTTCAATTCATGTGGCTGTTGTGAGTGCTCTTGAGTTTAGCTATCCATACTCGATGTATGCTGGTCGCACGAAATCCTTGCTAAGTAAATATCTGAGACTTTGTTGATTATGGTCAATATGAGTGGGAGATAATGGACTTGGGTGTTAGACACCCATTATTGTCCAAAATTGGTCAAGTCCAATTAGAAAGTCGAGCAGCCTTTTAAGTGTAATGACACTTGGAATGGCAACCAAGCAAAATTATTGATTAGTCACCATAAGAATGAGGTGGCAAAGCTTGGGTATCCCTATAAAAGGGAGTGAAAGCTAGTGACCAAAATGAGTTTTTTCGGCCAGATATATCAAAGATGCACCAAGCAGAAAGCAAGAAGAATAAAAGCAACACTAAGCGAATAAATGAATTGTTACACATGACAAGAGCGGATTTTAAGACAATGTAGAGGTTGGAGTTTGGTCTGGCCCCGACAAGACATCCGATCCGGATTCAATATTGTTGGATATTAAAGTTTGATAGAAACAATTTATATGTTATGAAAACATTCGTGCGACATTTATTATAATTAGAAATTTATTCTAGTTTAAATGAAAGGTTATGGATTCAAACCATTGAATATAAATAAAAAAAATTGACAATTTGTAACTTTTCAATAGTTTTACAAGCTCAAATTAGATTTAATAGTAAGTCTACATCGTAGGATTTAAATAGAGGATCCAACATACAAAACTAGTATCAACCAAAAAAATAATCGTGGGACATTTCCCGAACCGAATACCGATGAGATTGTGGCGAAAAATTGGGAAAATGCGTCTGTTGTATAAAAGGCAATTTTGGATACTCAATTATTAGGAACAAAGCCAATCCAAGAACCGACCCAAGAAATGTGATGTACATTTCAATGTATGGCCAGGCTCTTATTTCACCAAACAAGACAACTAAAGAATTCGTCTTTTTTGTATTTTCATTCAATTTGGATTTCTAATCCTAACTTTCTCCAAATCTGCGTGAAGAAAGTATGCAAAATAAATTAAGTTAACTATTTCAAATTTATATTGAATTTGTAAGTATTTGACTCATCCAATAATAATATTTTATAATATAATCGCATGATTATGGGATGCCAAAATTTCAACAAGTACGAAAAAACAAAGAGCACACATGTTGATTTTTTTTTTTGAGAAAAGCACACATGTTGATTCGATGAGAGGATTCTTTCCTCTTGGAAAACATGACCGGACTGCTATCGCTTCTTGTTAACCTAGTTGCCGTTGAATATTAGCATAAGAAATAAATGATGAGTCATTCAACTGAAAGTATGTCTTGGCTAACTTAAATTTAGGTGGGATATTGCTTCAATGGATATTGAGATTTGTTCTCTTCTTAAAATATTTTTCCTATTTTTGTAAGTAATTAGAAATTCACTGGCCATCAAATTCCTATATAGCAATTCACAAGAACAACAAAAGGAAAACCGGTTAAAATTTGAAAAACCCAACATCATAGTGAATATTTCTAGCATTTTTCAAATTGAAAAATTAATATTTGAATATTCATTGAGATGTCTAGTTCAAACTTAAATAATACTTAGCTTTCCAATACTGCACAGAATATAATGAGAATTTTGATGATGGATTGAAGATTATAATTATTACTTTTCGGGGAACCCCGAAGTCAACAAATTAAAAGACCTTTATGAGGAAAAGATGTTGCGAATTAATACGTTATTGGTCTAATTTCTTTTGTGTAAATAGGTTATTAATCAATTAATATATTAGATACGGTACCACGGTTAATAAACTAAGTTTTTTTAAAGTACTAGTTGCTCATCATGCCTTTTCTCTGTTTTCACTTATCGGCGGAATCTCGCCTTTTCTGCGTTAATAACTGCAATATTTTGTACATTTAGACAGAGAATCTAGAACTAACTATTAATCATGATTGTAACGTTTAAAATGAAAATTTGCTTTAAGAGCCAGCGAATCATAATTTTCTGAATAGTCTAGCTAGATGTGTCAGTTTATTCATTTAGATTTTTAATAAACTGATTAATCTATATTTGAATTATACATGAATTAAAAAATGTCAAAATTCTTAAAATAAGTAAACAATATTAACATGTTAATCTATATCTGAATTATATATGAATTAAAAAATGACAAAATTCTTAAAATAAAAAAACAATACAAACATTTTAATCAGTTTGAACTACCATTTCAAAATAACTCAATGAAAGATGCTTAAGTTTTAAGGATCGTGTCATTTATAAATTCTTGCAAGATGCAAAATCCGTTCATAGGATTTACGTTTCACCTGTTGCGTGATCATCGATCCTAGGCATGTCCAAATCTTATCCATCTTTGGTAGGTAAGACATGCAACTGATTTCGGTCAATAAAATACTAACCACGCAATTAGTGCCTTGCACATGAACAACAAGACGATAACCATACGGAAAATACTTTTTTGATTCCAAACTCATGAGAGATTCAATGGACAATTACATATAATTGTGGAAAATTTTAACTAGATTCATTTAAATATTATAATAACATGAAAAAACATTTCCACTCAATAATTATTTTGATCAGCATAAATTCACCATAACCACCAATAACAACGGAAGACAAATGGGAGCATTAACGAAAAAAACTAAACGACAATTTCCCATTAACGAAAACTTCATGCAATCCATAAACACTACACGCATGATACACCCAACAGAAGAAATCTGACAAAAGTGAATTCCGGCCACAAAGACAGCTACTGGTAGGTACTTTGCTAGAAATTTAAACAAAATTCTGATCAGAAATTAAAGGAAAACCTAATCAGTAGGGCCTAGCAACGTGTCATCTTCACCGCCTCCTAAACGAAAAGATAGAACTAGCTACTACAACACTGACGACACGAGGACTTTACTATTTTGACCTAAACCAGACAAAAAGTAAGATACTAGAGAAAGAGACCAACAAAACGAGGCATTCTTGTCCAAAATCAACTGAACCAAACCGAAACCAGACTAACCAGAAATGGGTCAACCATTCCTAGTTACAGCCGCACAAACCAACGGCTTCTTCATCTCCATGGACAGCTTAAGACACTCAGTCAGGTCAACATCACCATCAATGCCTGGAAGCCAATTAAACTGTTGCAGCAACTGGGCCAACCAAAGATGGACAGTGGCCAAACCAAGAGCCTTCCCGGGGCAAACCCTTCTTCCAGACCCGAAAGGAGCCAATCTGAGGTCCGACCCCAGTACACTCACCTCCTCGGTCATGAACCTCTCTGGATCAAACTTCTCCGGGTTGGACCAGATATTTGGGTCATGGGTGATAGACCACATGTTGACCATGGCAGTGGTTCCAGCAGGGATGAGGGTTGTGCCAACATGAACATCGTGTATAGCAAGACGGGCCCAGGAAAGAAGCGGACCGGGCGGGTGCACTCTTAAAGTTTCCTTCACTATGGCTTGAAGATAGGGCATCTTTGATATGTCGGAATCGGATACGGCTCTTGAACTAGGGACGACAGAATCAATCTCAGCTTGGACTTTGACTTGTATGTCTGGGTGTAGAACCATTCTAGCAAGAACCCACTCGAGTAGAATCGCCACAGTGTCGGTTCCTCTAAATATCAGCTCCTGCAACAATATTTTAAAAAGGTTTGACTTTTAAATTTATAAAATAATACTTGAGTATTTGGACAGAACACAATCAAGTTTTTAATTTAAGAAACGAATTTAGACACACAATAACCCATATTCAAAACTTTGCGAGAATGAAAAGGACAGCATAAATGCATAATTTGAACTCAAGAACTGTAAAACTATTTTAAGTTTAGAAAATTACCCATAAAACGGCGATCATATCGGAGGCATCAAGCTTGTGATCCTTCTCCAAATCAAGCAAAACATCCACAAAGTCTCCGAGAGAATCTGAACGAACACCTCCAAGTCTTCTAGTCCTATGCTCTTCGATGATACTCCCGACAAACACATTAACTTTGGACACCAAACACCTGCACCTACTCCTCACTCCTTGGAAGTCCAACCACCTCAGGAGAGGGATGTGATCGCCCCAGTTGAAAACGCCCAACAGCTCGTAACCTTCCCTAACCAACTCCTCCAGTTCAGCCCCTTCACTACCAAAGTCGTAAGTTTTTCCAAACACGGTCTTCATGACATTGTTTAACGACCCAAAATGGAGAACTTTCTTAATCTGAACTTCACCATCTTTCTCCATGAGGGTTTTGATTTGCTGCACCATTGTCAACCCCATCTCACGTCGAAACGGCTCGAAAGAACCAATCCTCGAGGGGCTAAACAGATGGGTTGCGGATATCCTCCTCAAGTTCCTCCAATACTCGCCATAGGGAGCGAACCCCATTGCCCGATGGAAGAGAAGCTCGTAGGCAGATTCCTTGATAGGTCTGTCGGCAAAAGCAGAGTTGCTGAGCATCTCCTTGGCTGTGTCCGGGTCGCTGGATATGACGAAACGGGTGAACCCGAGCGAGAAGGCCATTAGAGACTTGGCCTTGAAGGTTTTAGCAAGGATGGCGAGGGTTCTGTGAGGAGTTAATCCGTTGAAGACGTTGACCAGCCCGATGAATGGGTAGCCAAGAGGACCAGGGATAGCCGTTGGTGACTTGGATCGGGTCAAGCCCCAGGCTAGGCCACCCGGGTACAGGCAGAGAGAGAACGTGGCCACTAAAGCTAGGGCACAAAACACCAGCTCCAAGCTTGTCAAAGAGGTTAGGGCTGTTGGGAAAACGAGTTGAAGTATAGATGGAGCCATTTCTTTGGGTGAAGCAAAGATAGAGATGGTTGTAGAAGCTGATGAGGCGGTGGAGGAAGATAACGGACAATCGGGTGTTTAAATAGGTAGGAAGTAATAGTGTAGAGTTTATTTTAAAAATAAATTATTAATTAAGTTAGAATTAAAGACTTGTTTTGGAAATAGTAGCTATAAATAAAGAGTGGGTAAGACAGTTAATTAGTATTTAATAAAGAAAAAACAAATATAAACAATTATTAAATTAATGGATTTGAGTGTATTCTAATAATAAATAATTAAATACTATTTACTGTAGTAATTAACTTTTAATTTATTCATATAGTTAATTATTTTTTAAAGTTGAAACAAAAGCTACATTAAAATAATTTGGTTATAATTAAGTAAAAAAAAATACATAACATAAACGATAACTTCAACTTATCAATATAGCTAATGAAAGGTTAGTTAGAGACTAGAGTGTAGAGATGTAGCGAAAGTTCATTGTGATATTGAAAATAGGCAAGAATCATCTTTGGGTTGCTCATGGCCTTTGACTGGCCAGTTTAATAAAATTTAATTAAGATTGTATTCCCGATGCTTTTTAAAAAATATTGGCTCACCAATGACGGTCTAATAAATTTGTTGGACAGATACTTTCATCCGTTCGTAATTGTTACTGACTGGCCATTATATAAAGGAATAAAAGAGTTGGTCTAATTAACTTTAAATTTGAATTGAAAATTTTAAAATTCATTCTTCTATGAGAACTTCGTCCTATTTTGAATGTTATGTCTTATTTCAGTATTGATTAGTTAGTGTAAGAAGTGTTGGAAGATCACATTATATATACTTAAAATGAAGTTCATCAATGACAAATTAATGAATGATTTTTTAAATAATTATTGCTGATTATATACTTCTTGAATTATTGGTTTTGAATGTAATAATATCATAGTGTACCTAAAAAGATAATTTTTATGATGTTGTATTGTAATTTGTTAATGTGCTACTTTAATATATATATTTTTTCTACAGTTGGGTGAGATGGGAGGCTTTTGAACTTGTTAATGAGAAGTGTTCGCAAGTTTAATGGTTGATATACCCATGACTTAGTTAAAAAAAATAGTTGCCCATGAAAATAGGGTATATAATATTTGCAAACTAAAATTTATCTCCTCTAAAATAATAAACTCTATAAACTAATAAAAAGTCTTTATCCCGAGTAAAAACTAGTGTAAAATTTAATATCCTCTTTATCATAATAAATATTATTTTTTAAAAAAATAAGTAGTAATTCTGATAATTTTTTTTACAGAAAGTAATATTTTATAATAAATATATATACTTTTATATACTTTATACATTCAAAAATATTTTAAAATACTAACTTTTATTAAATTTCATGAAAATATTAAATAATCATTTATCTTTATGATAATCTTCAAATAATTATTGTGATCATTGTTTTATTGTAATAAAATGTTATAATCAAATATTAAATGTGGATGATTTAAATAATTGAATATAGATAAATAATTTTTATTATTTATATATTTATTATTCAAATTTTAATTTTATTATTTACGGTTCAATAATGACAAGTATCATACAATATACTTATGATAAAATATAGATAAATGAATTGTTTGTGTATACCAAACAATGTTTGTCTAGATTGTGGCAATGTTAGTTACGTAGTTGGCCAGAATTATAGGTATGAAAATACTAATAATTGATAATTTTAATTCATTGGAAATTGAAGCTTATCTTACCGAACCTATAATATGTGTGTCTTTATTTTAACAATGTTGTATTTGAGAATTTGGACTTAAGACTTGTTAATTAAATTGTATTATGCTATCATCTATTGATATAAGTACTCAGGATATATTTCTCTAATAGTTTATACAATATTTTTCATGTAGATCATTAAAACTATTTTGCAAAAATTATTGTAATATAAGTATATATTGCAGTATCGGTGACGATTTATCTCAACGCTTTTATAAAGAGTAAATCATCTTTAGATTTCAACCTTATGCTATTATTTGTGGCAAGATACTTAATTTACTAAAATATGGTATAAGATATTTGTTTTTAGCAAAATATTAGTCTGAGATCCATAGTGTTGAACATGTAGGATATGGATCTTGACTTGTAATTGTAAATTATTTGTCTAAATTCTTTTTTGAATATGATAATGTTTGGAATCTATTATTAATAATTATTTATTATGATGATATAATAAATACGGTACGAGAAAGAAGAGATGTTCGATGATGAATAGGTGAAGAATATTTACTATAATGCTATGGCTTCTGATATCTACTATTGAAGTAATTTAGTGATGTAGATTTATTATATCCATTTGGTTATTTTCTAAAAAATGGTATTCCTGTGAATTCATAAACTTGTCATTGGAAAAACATGTATTTCACATTTTAAAAATAGTAATTTTTTGAGTAAATTGTCCTCAAATTTCTAGCCTTTGTTTAATTATTATTTTTGTCTCTCCTGTTTCTAAAAAGAAATTTTAGTCCTCCTACTTTGATTAAATATCACTCTCAGGTCCATGATAACAGAATCAGAAATTTTCTCCAGTAATAAGAGATATGATATGACATTTTTTCCCTTTTGTCAAAAGTTATAAAAATTGGGTAAATTAAATTCACCCAGAACCTTGACTTTCTGTATTCCTGACAAAACACAAACCCAAGCCGTCGTCCATCATTGATAGCCATCGTCGTCCATCTCTCTATCGCG
This sequence comes from Hypericum perforatum, assembly GCA_012979155.1. Taxonomy (NCBI): domain Eukaryota; kingdom Viridiplantae; phylum Streptophyta; class Magnoliopsida; order Malpighiales; family Hypericaceae; genus Hypericum; species Hypericum perforatum. The sequence continues at coordinate 70,560 of SOPF01026803.1, forward strand.
AAAAGTCGCAGACAAAAAGGGTCCTTCAATCTCTCATAATCTGTAAACCCACCCGTCTATCGACCTTTTATAAATCCAAACAAAACCCAAGTTATAGGAACCCAACAACCTAGCTTAAAGTACCCAAAAAATCGAGTCGATCGAATAACTCAAACTTGAACCTTGTGCCAAGAAATCCACAATGCAGTTTTAGGCAACCATTTTCTTCAACTTATCCTCTTGCTCAAAGTACTCAAACTCCAAATTCTTCAAACCCCGTGAAATCCACACTTCAGCTTCTCCAATTTTAAGAATAATAGATTGAGGTCAATATTAATTAGGAATTTTTGGGGAGTAAAGTAGTGGTGGAGTTTGGGAGAAGTGGAATATATAAGAGGACCACTCTTTTTATCTTTTGATTTCAACTTTTGACTAAATGACAAAAAAGTCATTTCATGTCTCGTTGTTAGAGAAATTTTCCAATTCTAGTACCATGGACTTTAGAGTAACATTTAAGCAAAGTAATAGGACTAAAGTTTCTTTTTCGAAAGAGAAAGGACAAAAATAATAATTTAAGGAGCAAATTACTCTCTAGTCCCTCGATTTAACATAATTCTCTTATCGAGTTGTTTCCAATTCAATACTAATGAAGTACAAACTAATTGAATACTTGTTTTAGAGATTACCCGAATTCAATTACTTTGTTTCTCTATTTATTACCTCGGTAGTCCCTCCTTTCTCACAAATGACTAATCTATCCCTGTTTTATGAAAAAATATTTGTCTGGGGTCCCCATCAACCAAATCGACCTCTTTTTTTATTTTTTTGACATGTGAAATGACATTTTTACCCTTCACAAAAAGACAAAAGAGTCATTATTTTTGTCTTTTTGTGAAAGGGTAAAATAGTTATTTCACAAGTCAAAAAATGAAAAAATTCATTCTAAAGTCAACCACGGACTCGAGACCAATATTTTTTTAAAATACATGGACGATTAAATTATTTATGAGAAAGAAGGAACTCGAGAGAAAAATTTGATTAAGACCAGGGACTAGGGGTTAATTTGCTCTAATTTAAGAAAAAACTAGGGATTTGAGGGCAATTTGTCCTAAATTTTTTTATTGTTCATATCATTCTTGAAACATAATAAATAATAAAAATGCACGTCATCATGAATAAAAGAGTGTATAGCTATGAGATTACACAACTCGTTAACCGAACTCTACTTATCACATAAACCACAAAATACGTCAATCACTAGGCACATAAATTCAAGCATGATCACATAAATTCAAACATCGAGATCCTATAATGCATAAGACCATTTACATCGATGAGTCCTAATAAGAGACTTTTATGTCTTTCTCTCTCATTCACGTGAACTCGTAAGTTCTAGTTTCAATTTTTCTTCACACGGAGATTTCGCTACAATATATCCACGTTAGCTCTATTTCTTTTTTTAAATACAATTATTGTATCAAACTTGTATATATTTTGAAACGAATTTATAAGCGTTAAAAATAATTTTGAACCAACCAAAATAAAAAATTTTGAAACACAAAATTACTCATAAATATGTCGAATTACAAATACTTGGAATTAAAAATTACATAATAAATATTGGGCCTGACTAAGCCCGTTATGTATTTTCCGCTGTACTAAGTCGTTTGATCAGTGTTGTACTTCCTGTTTAGTAGATTGGTTAATTAGGTTACTGACCTAGACCTAGAACACCATGTATATAATCTCTTGCGTTATTCAATAAAGAGCAGACTCTCCAAAACCTACATAACATCAGAGCCACACACAATGACCGACAGAGAGAAGAATAAAAGTGGCGAGAGTTCCTTGGTGAGGAAGTCACCGACGATAGACCCAAGTTCGCCTTACTTTCTGACTACGGCAGACAATCCCGGATTGATCATCACGCCTGTTGTCTTGCATGGTGACAACTATGATGAATGAATGAAAGCGTTGCAAAATGCTCTGAAGGCTAAGTGCAAGCTCAGCTTTATCGACGGACGAATCAATCGTCCAAGTGAAACAGACTCCGATTATGATGACTAGAGCGCTGTAAACGCGATGCTTGTTGGCTGGATCTTCAACACGATTGATTCGTCATTGCATTTTAGTGTCTCTTATATGGATAGTGCACACGACCTCTAGGAGGACCTGAAAGAGAGGTTCTCGATCGGGAATGATATGCAGATTTATTAGCTTAAGAGTGAGATCGCAAGCTGCAAACAATCTGGAATGACTATTAGCGCCTATTACAATTGACTAAAAGGCATGTGGGAGGAGATTAATGCTTATTCCAAGCACCCTACTTGTACTTGCGGATGCAAGTGTGGTTCCGACAAAGAACTTATGGAAGAACGTGAAAAGGAAAAGGTTTATCAATTTCTCATGGGCCTGGACGATTCAACCTATCGCACGGTACGCTCAAATATATTGAGCTCGGTTCCGTTGCCGAATTTGAACCAAGTGCACGCTCGTCTAATGAATGAAGAAATTCACCGGGTTGTTGCTACTACAAAGGAGGAGCGCAATGATATTGTTGGCTTTGCTGTACAAGGCAAACCTATACCGCGATCACAAGGACGCCACGACGACATCAAGACACTTTGTGGGCACTGTAATAAGCCTGGGCACAGTATCAAGGAGTGCTTTCAGCTCATCGGTTTTCCCGATTGGTGGTATTCGGGAAAAGATGGTCAAGGCTCAACTGGACGAGGTTCCCGTGGAGGATGCTCCTCTGGTCAAGGACGTGGGACTGGACGTGGATGCGGTGGTAGTAGCATTGGGTACGTTGCTCATTCTGCTCAGACCATCTCTGATGGTATCATCTCCTCCAACAGTGGCAACTACGCCGACGATTGTTCCTCCTTTCTTTGGATGATGGATGACTAGTGGAATCAAGTTCTTGCTACTTTTGGTAGAGCTAAGTCCGACCCTACAACATCCCTGACTAACCTCTCTGGTAAGGGTATTTGTGCTCGATGGCTTCTTGATACTGGAGCATCTCATCACTTAATGGGTGATTTGCAATTATTGACAAATCTTGTTGAAATTCCCTCTTGCTCAGTTGGATTACCTAATGGCAGTGCATCATATGCGGTTAAAGCTGGAATAGTTAAACTAGGCAGTGGTTTACTATTATATAATGTTTTATATGTTCCACAATTGACGTGCAACCTTATCTCTGTGTCCCAATTAATTCAAGATTCACGTTATACAGCTAGTTTTACTCAAAACCTATGTATCTTGCAGGACCACACTTCGAGGACAGTGATTGGTGTGGGTGAGCAATAGGCGGGGGTCTATGTCTTGCACGCAGTGGCACCTGTTCGAGTATTCAAGGCTACTGTCAGTACTTCCAGTTCTCTTTGGCATAGGCGTATGGGTCATCCTTCTAATAGAGTCTTAGCTTTATTACTGTCAGTTTCGAAAGATGATTGTCAGTTATTGGAACATCCTTGTGACATTTGTTTTCGGGCAAAACATCCTCGAACAAGTTTTGATTCCAGGTTCTAATAAAGTTGTTGCACCTTTTGATTTGATCCATTATGATTTGTGGGGTCCGTATCAAATTCCATCCCCTTGTAGTGCTCGTTATTTCTTGACCATTATGGATGACTATTTTCATGCCATTTGGATCTATCTCTTAACAGACAAAAGTGACGTTGGTACCATTTTTCCAACTTTCTCTACTATGGTCTTGACTCAGTTTGGCAAGAAATTTAAAATTGTGCGGAGTGATAATGGACTGGAATTCATCGGTCTTCGGCCTTTCTTACGGAATTATGGTACACTTCATCAGACATCTTGTATTGATATAGCTCAGCAAAATGGGCAGGTGGAACGAAAGCATTGCCACATTCTTAATATCGCTCGGGCTCTTCGCTTTCAAGCTAATCTTCCCATTCAATTCTGGGGTGAGTGTGTCCTCGCTACTGGCCATCTCATCAATCGCACTCTGAATATGTTATTGTATGGTAAGAGCCCTTATGAAATTCTGTTCGGGTCGACTCCCTCTTATACGACAATTTGTACCTTTGGTTGTCTTTGCTATGTTCACAATCACCCTCGTGTTAAGGATAAATTTGGACCTCGAAGCTGTCGCTGCTTATTTCTTGGTTATCCATTTGGTCAGAAGGGTTGGCTTGTCTATGACCTCGCAAGTGGTGAGAAGTTCGTTTCTCATGATGTTATCTTTTTTGAGAATGACTTTCCGTTCCTTGACAGTGTTACTCCACCTGTTCCTCCCGATGTCTCACCCTGCTTGTCCCCTCCACTTCTGGTGGGTGATGCCTCTCCACTTGACAATCAAATAGATACTAGTCCTACTGCTGCACCATCCGTTGATCTGATGGCTCCTGTTACCATTTCTAGTACACTTTTTCTAAATCTGGATAGGTCTGAATGTGAGGGGGAGTTGTCCCATGAACCTATTGAACCCCATGCTAAGATTCCTACCTCACCGAGCACTGTTCCTTCTGTCTCTAATGATTCTCTGACTACACCGATTCAAACTCATGCCTTGCCCGTAAAGTTGACCGATTATGTTCTCAATTCTGCCTTGGCTCATGCTCCATGCTGCCATCAAGACCCCCCTGTACTCCTCGGCCTTCACCTTTGTCCTCAAGTATGGTCTATCCTATTGCACATTACATTACTAGTACTAACTTTTCTCTTTGCCATCGTCAGTTTGTTGCAGCCATTACTCTCAGTACTGAGTCTGCTACCTTTGCTGAGGCAATCCAAGATCCACGATGGCGAGATGTAATGAAACTCGAAATTGACGCTCTTCAGCGCAATGGCACATAGACATTACAATCTTTGCCACCTGGCAAAACCGCCATAGCCTGCAAATGGGTGTATCATATTAAATACCACTCGGATGGTTCCATTGAGCGCTACAAAGCTCATCTGGTTGTTCATGGTGATCATCAAAAGGAAGGTGTAGACTATAATGAAACTTTTGCTCCTATTGCAAAAATGGTCAGTGTTCGTACTTTCTTGGCTGTTGTAGCTGCTCAATCTTGGCATCTCCACCAAATGGATGTTCATAATGCTTTTCTTCACGGCAACCTGCACGAGGAGGTCTATATGAAAGTCCCCCCTGGTTTCCACAATCTCGACACAGATACTGTTTGTCGCTTACATAAATCCTTGTATGGCTTGCGCCAAGCACCTCGTAATTGGTTCGCCAAACTGGCAGCTGCTCTCCGGGCTTATGGTTTCAAGCAGTCCTATACGGATTATTCCTTATTCTATTCTCATCACACCAACATCACCTTATGTGTCCTCGTCTATGTTGATGATCTTATCATTGGTGGGAACCATTTGGATTCTATTACTCGGCTTAAACACTACTTGTCCAAGTGTTTTCATATGAAGGATCTGGGGGTGTTGAAATACTTTCTTGGTCTCATTATTGCTCGCGGTCCTGATGGCATTTTTGTTTCTCAAAGTAAATATGCCCTTGATATTGTTAAGGATTGCGGTCTTCTCGGTGCTAAACCCGCTTCCTTCCCGATGGTATCGTTTATCGTCGTCTCGTTGGCCATCTCATTTATCTCGTCATTACTCAGCCTGAATTAAGCTATTCAGTTCATATACTTTCACAGTTTATGCAGTAGCCTCGTAAGAAGCATTAGGATGCTGCTCTTAGGGTGGTTAATTATCTTAAAGGCCAACCTGGACAAGGGATTTTTCTACGGTCTGATAGTGACCTTCGCCTTTACGTATTCTACGACTCCGATTGGGCTACCTGTCTCATCACACGGCGGACTTTTACTGGTTATTTTGTTCGTCTTAGACTGTCTCCTATTTCGTGGAAGACGAAGAAGCAACCGACTGTCACTTGTTCGTCTGCTGAAGCAGAATATCGTTCTATGGCTACCACTACCCGTGAACTTCAATGGCTTACTATGCTTTTGCTTGACCTTGAGATTCATCCACGTCCCATGCATCTCTTTTGTGATAGTCAATCTGCTCTACATATTGCCACCAATCCAGTGTTCTATGAGCGCACAAAACATATTGAAGTAGATTGTCATTTTGTCCGTGACATGGTTCAGAGTGGTCGTCTCATCCTGCATCATGTTCCGACTCACTTATAGCTTGCTGACATCCTCACCAAAGCTCTTGGCAAACGTCAGTTTGATTTCCTGCTCAGCAAGTTGGGCATCCGCAACATGTATGCTCCAACTTGAGGGGGAGTATTGGGCCTGGCTAAGCCTATTATGTATTTTCCGCTGTACTAAGTCGTTTGATCAGTGTTGTACTTCCTGTTTAGTAGATTGGTTAATTAGGTTACTGACCTAGACCTAGAATACCATGTATATAATCTCTTGCGTTATTCAATAAAGAGCAGACTCTCCAAAACCTACAATAAACTACGTAATTAAAGAAATATATACATAATAGCAAATTACATAACTAAATACTTCTACTAAAAAATTTTCATATAAGAATATGAGAGATAGTTTGTGAGTATGTATAAGGAAAAATAAAATGAGAATAACCTATATAGCACAATCTTCTCTGTGGATGGTCTAACACCATCTACTATTGGGAGCACTTGTACCTCACGGGCCACTAACATCTATGTGATGTTGACACACATGGCATCAGCGCAGGTTTGCATGATGTCTCACTCCATCATGCTATGCTGGTGTCATCGCCTATGTTGTGAGATTCGATTGGGCCATGCTGCATTTTTTACAAAGTTAATTTTTTTAAAATATATATTTTGGCAAAAAAATTTAACTTTTTTTTAAAAAAAATTGTATCGTTTTGCATAATTATATTAAAAAATTATTTTATTACTAATTATTTAATTTTTATATTCAACTAATATAGTTTAGAAATTTTGTAAAATTTATGTGGTTTGATAAATATTTCCAAATTCCATAAAAACATGTTAATCCCATTTCATTTTTCATATTGAATTCAAAAACATTGTTCTCATATTTTTATAACTATTAATATTATATTTTTTTAGATATGGATCTCAATGAGTTTAATCAAGAAGATGATTTGATCAATCCTAGATTATTTAGTCCAAATCATAACTTTTTGGGTTCTACTCCTAAATTGTACACTTGGTTTAGCCAAAAATCTTTTTCAAATTCGAGAGTCTCACCAAAACTTACTAAGTACTAAACAAAAAATATAACAATTATGCACCAAATATATGCAATTTTTTTTAACAATACTCACTTGATATATCACAACCGAATTATACTCATAATCTAGTAACATAATAACCCAATTTATTCGAAAATCATTTTTAAATGATGTAATCTTTCCAAATTTAATGTAAAAATTTTCATTGATCATGTAATATGTCCTTAACTTAATAAAATATTTATATTTGTACAATTTTTATTTTTGTTAATTCAAAACTAGTTTTAATATTTTTAAATTCGTTCAAAATCATATCCAATTTAATGCAGTTGACCGTTAAAAAAAGGACAAAACCAACGTGACCTAGTGTTGAGATAATGAGAATGATAATTGTGAAAAAAACTGAGTAATGAATAAATTTGAAATAACACACTACAACATTAACACACAGATGAAACGATATTAGGTAGTCTATTGATGCTTCGAGAACCTAAGCATAAGAAAATTTTTGCGGTATAACACAAATTGCGTAGAGTATGCAATCCATACGTAATACTATATGAGCATAGTGACATATGGATAATCATGACTATAGCAGACATAAAATCCATAAAAAACATAAATCATAAAAAATAATTTTTAAATCAGATATAGAAATATTATAGAATGAATAAATAGCAAATTTTGGTAAATTACATTCAAAATTTGCCCCATATTCGAACCAACCTTGAGAATTACGATTTTTACTTTGGTGAATTTATGTATCCACAATTCCTAGATATTTCTTTGGAGGTCATATAAATACTAAGTTATCAGAATCGATCTATAATGCCTAAGAGAGAGGCAAAGTATATAAGGTAAGGCGGATTACCCTAACTTCTTGTGGTGCAACTTAATCTTCGCCTCCGTTGCTCACCCAAATTGCTTCTTCCACTTCAGTGAACCGATAGGGTTTGGACTGGTAAAATATAGAACACTCCTCGTAGTTTTCACTAATGTCATTTTCCGTTTTATGGCTTTTACAATTCCAAAACTATTAAGAAACAGTCTTTCGAACGAGAGTAGACCACAATTATTGGTAGATATTTTTCTTGTCAAGATTTCAAACAAGAACAATACGTTTTTATTAGGGAAAAATTATTTTTAGTACCCTGTGATTTCTGCGAAAATCACTTTAGTACTCTATGGTAAAGAACTCTTCATTCGAGTCATACCTCACCAATTTTCCATCACTTTGGTCCCAAAATTACGATACTACTCCTCCCTCAATCAAAACCTAACCAAACTCAATTCAACCCGACCGAACTCACATTCAATTTAACCCAATGGGGTGTAAAAAATAGGATATGACTCAGATTGAGCTGAAATTTTACAAGAAGCATCCTAAAAATACACATGATTTATGAAAAAAAATCAGAAATTTTAGAGGCCCAGAAGTATTTTTTTATTTTTCGATGCACTGAAATTTTGTAAAATTATATAAAATAGAAAATGCGTCCAATTGAGTTAAAACTTGTCCCACGGATTCATTTTGGTTCTTAAATTTATTATAGATACTTAAGGTTTTCTGGGACAAGTTTCAACTCAATTTGATATATTTTCTATTTTATACAATTTTACGAAGTTTCAGCACTTCGAAAAATTAAAAAAATACTTCCATACCTCTAAAATTCTTGAAATTTGTTTTGTAAATCATGTGTATTTTTAGGATACTTCTCCTAGGACAAGTTTCAACTCAATTAGATGTATTTTCCATTTTATATGATTTTACGAAGTTTCAATACATCGAAAAATAAAAAACTACTTCCGGGCCTCTAAAATTCTTGAAATGTTTTTCGTAAATCATGTGTATTTTTAAGATGCTTCTTGCAAAATTTTAGCTCAATCCGAGTCATATCCTATTTTTTACGCCCCATTGGGTTGAATTGGATGTGGTTTCGGTCGGGTTGAATTGAGTTTGGTTAGGTTCTGATTGAGAGAGGGGCAGTATCGTAATTTTGGGACCAAAGTGATGGAAAATTGGTGAGGTATGACTTGAATGAAGAAAACTTTACCACAAGGTACTAAAGTGATTTTCGCAAAATACAGTGTACTAAAAGTGACTTTTCTCTTTTTATTATAAGATACTTATTTTCCGAAATGAAAAGCACGTAACAAAGTAGAACCTGCAGCGAAAAGATTGGAATTCGGGACCCGCGGCAGTACTATTGGTGATCAGAGAAGTTCCAAAACACGATCTTAGCCGTTCGATTTTATGCGTTATGTTTCGCCTTTGTTCAGGAATCCAATTACTCCGCGACGTCCGCTGAACTTAGGGGCTATAAAGGCTACGGAGGAGTTCACGTGAAACTGGTACTTGCTTGCACCATTGGACCAAAGTTGTATGATTTTGATTTATTTTGAGTACACCCTTGTTTTATTTTGTTAAAAGATAATTATTTTGATTATCTTTGTATGTTCATAAATTTGAATTGAAGATCTACCTAGAATGTAAGTCCCTTACAATTGATTATTTTGACTCATTTTCCGTGTGATTATTATTGCAAACCTTTCCACAACGCTTTGATTTAGTAGACTTCTATGAAACTATGTAATCTCCCCATGATTTAAAATCTAAGGAAAAATGACTCATTAAAATATCTGTATCCAATGATGTATTAGATGCATCCGAATCCATAAACTCCCCATGATGACTTTTTTTTTTAGCAAATTGTATGAGAAATTATTTACACAATTTCGGTTCTTGAAAAAACTTTTGAGGACTCGAATTTCCCGCCTCATGCTTAAGGTTTGATCATTTATTCGCGAGACCATATGCGGTGGTTCCCCATGATGACTCCATGTTTTACACCAAGGAAAGAAGAACGATAAGCGTGTAGGAAGACAAAGAGTCAAAACAAATTCTTAAAAACTGACGAAGAGTCAAAACAGAGACAGAGAAAAGAGGGACCGTGTTCAATTTGGAATGAATGGACGGAGCCATCTCCGTACAGTAAAACAGTGTATTATTGCAGCAGTCCATGACATGTCTTTCCATAACGGCGTCTATCTGTCGGCCGAATTTATTTTTCCCATATCAATTTATTGCCACTTCCCTTTTTTCTTGTTTTGCTAGCAATTGATTGCTCACTTCTCTTTTTCATATAAAATATTAATTGCTTACTATTAAATCTACCCCAACACATCGATGGAATTCAGGAGTCGCTAGAAATTAATGGAAAATGGTAATATTTGCATTCAATATTTTGACAAAGTGAAGTAAAAAAAATGATAATTGGACAAAACTAATCTAGCTACAAATGATAGGGTTATTATGCAACATTTTTTGAGCGGTAATAACACGAATTTTATTATTAGGATGAGACTCTATTCAGTCGTGTACTTGTATTTTATACATGATTATTTAGACGTTCAAATAGATTTCTTTAGTATGTTTAAACGGTTCACTTATTGTTTCACGCGACGCGATAATTTACTTATGTGTGTTTACATGGTTTCACGCGGATGGTCGCAAATGTTCAAATAGTTTGTATATATATATATATTAGATAGTTTCACGCGATGATTTGATCAATTATATTTGAATAATTCGTTTATGTATGTTTGAATAGTTTGATAAGTTATGTTCAAGTAATTTCTTTGTTTATAACAGTTATGTGCATTCCAGTATAGGACTAAATCTAATTCTATTGGCGTGACTTTTATAAGAAAATTTAGTAGTAAGGTATATTATGATTTGAAAGAGATTCATAATTCAAATTCTAATATTGTATTGTTAACACTGAAATTTGCCTTTAAAAAAATAATTTTTCTTATTTCGAATGCCTAAAAAATTGTTAAAAGTGATAATGACGAGATTTAAAAAAAATCATTTTAAAGAAATCATCACATAAAAAATTATATTTTTTATTTCCACAAATATGAATTAAATTTTTGAATAATAGTTAGGTAAATAATGAAAAAATTACATTGTCTATGTTTAAAATGTACAAATAACGTCATTGGAACACTACATTGTTTTGATAAATTTTCTTAGAGCGAGACGATGATCACACGAACTATTTGAATACATTTGAAAATATGAGTGGTGATGTAAAATTTGTCAAAACACTAAGTCTAACATAGAATAGAGTCTAAAAAATAAATTAAAAGTCATAAATTATGTAAAAATATATGTATGTATGAAAAATATAGTTTTATGTAAAAATTGGGAACAAAATTTACTACTAATTTTTTTTAAAAAAAATATCAGCTATTATGGTAGAGGAATTATTAATTTTTTATATTGATTACGACTCCAAAATCAATTCTTTTTATCAATTTTAAAAAATTATCAATTTAGAAAAAGTTATTGTTCAAAAAAGTTACTGTAATTTAGAACAAATATATTAGGGTAAATTATCCTCAGGCCCCTGAGTTTTTTATGTTTTTGTGGTAGGGTCCCTGGATAATTTGAATTAAATTTAGGGTCCCTACTTTTCGACTTAATATTGGTCTTGGGTCCTTGGCTGATGTCAGCGACTTTTTTATCATTAAAATGATTAAAATACCCTTAAAAAACAAAAAAAAAATCACTTTCTTCAACCTTTGAAAAACAAGAACATTAAATCCAGAAAATTAACAAAAACAAATAACATTCAATAACACAAAACTTGTACGCTCCTTTCCAATCTACATCGCTTTCCTCCTATTCGACATTTCACACAAAAACTCTAATCTAATTCCAAGTCAAGCCCGAACCAGCTGAACCCAAAGAGTTGTCAAATCGGAAACAAAAATCGGAGCTGGCTCGAGTCAAGGATGAGCTGGTGGTTTACGGCCTGGGCTCCTTCACGGTGATGTGGTGAGCTAGCGATGTTTTGGTCTTAAGGCCTGGGCTCCTCCACGGTGGGGGTTGGGCTCCTCCACGGTAGGGGTTGGGCTCCTCCACGGTAGAGGTTGAGCTCTTCCACGGCAGGGGCTTGAGCGAGGGTTGGGCTCCTCCATGGCAGAGGCTTGAGCGAGGGCTGGGCTCCTCCACGACAAAGGCTTGAGTGAGGGCTGGGCTCCTCTACGGTAGTGGCTAGACTCTTCCATGGCAGGGGCTTGAGCGAGGGCTGGGCTCTTCCACGGCGGAGGCTTGAGCGGGGGCTGGGCTCCTCTACGGTAGGGGCTGGGCTCTTCCACGGCGAGGGCTTGAGTGAGGGTTGGGCTCCTCCACGGCGGAGGCTTGAGCGGGAGCAGGACCTGGGCTCCTCCACGGCAGAGGCTGGGCTCTTCCACAGCAATTTTTATTTCCGATTTACTTTTGGTTTTGGGATTATTTATAGTTTGGAGTTAATTAATGGTCATTGTTTTTACGATTGAATTTGATTATGGTTTTGAGATTGAATTTAATTATGGTTTGGATTAAGATTCTTCGAATGCTTTTGTTTTTGCGAATTTTTTGGGTTTGTTGTTCTTCATGTTCATAAGATGAAGGTTGAAGATGAAGAGAGATGAAGATAAATTTTATTTTGTTTTTTATGTAAGGGTATTTTAGTCATTTTCGTAAAAAAAATCAAAAAAATGATTGATGACACCATCCTCAGTTTTTTTAGGGACCCCAGACCAATATTAAGTCGAAAAGTAGAGACCCTAAATCTAATTCAAATTATCCAGGGGCCCTATCACAAAAACGTACAAAACTCAGGGGCCTGAATGTAATTTACCCAACATATTATTAACAAAGAGGAAACAAGCAAAGGAAGATAAATGATGGGGCCAGCAGATCCTACGTACAATATTAGATTGACAGGTACATAATTGATTGAAAGTCAAAGGACAGCTGCCACAACAAAACAACTTTTGACTCGGAAGTACCTATCCGTTGATTCTTCTCGAGGAGTGCACTCTTTGGCCGTTGATTAATACATTCCTCTGGTGTGGGCCGTGTGGCAGCTTTTATCTTGCATCTCCCCAAAAACTTTTCTTTATATAATTTTCTCTCCCCGTTAATTTTTTTATAACTTGATAAATTCATATAAAATTTGAGCCATTAAATATAACTGTGTTAAATATTTTGTATATTTTTTTGGAAAAGAATCTTTAAGTACCCTGTAGTTTGTAAAAAAATCACTTTAGTACCCTATGGTAAAGAACCCTTAATTCGAGTCATACCTCACCAATTTTCCATCACTTTGGTCCCAAATTACGATATTGCCCCTCCCTAAATCAGAACCTAACCAAACCCAATTCAACCGGACCGGACTTATATTCAATTTAACCCAATGGGGCGTAGAAAATAAAATATGACTCGGATTGAGCTGAAATTTTACAAGAAGTATCCTAAAAATACACAAGAATTACAGAAAAAGTTTCAAGAATTTTAGAGGCCTGGAAGTATTTTTTTTATTTTTCAAAATGCTAAAATTTCGTAAAATCATATAAAATAAAAATATATTCAATTAAGTTGAAACTTTTCCTAGGGATGCATTTTAGTTCCTACATTTATTGGAGGTTCTTAAGGTTTCATGAGACAAGTTTCAACTCAATTGGATGTATTTTCTATTTTATACAATTTTACGAAGTTTTATCACTTCAAAAAATAAAAGAAATACTTTTGTGCCTCTAAAATTCCTAAAATATATTTCTTAAATCATATGTATTTTTAGGATTCTTACCAATGGGACAAGTTTCAACTTAATTGGATGTATTTTCTATTTTATATGATTTTACGAAGTTTTATTACTTTGAAAAAAAAATTACTTCCGGGCCTCTAAAATTTTTGAAAATTTTTCCGTATGTCCTACTTATTTTTAGAATTCTTCTTGTAAAATTTCAGCTCAATCCGAGTCATATTTTATTTTCTACGCTCCATTAGGTTAAATTGAATATGAGTTCGGTCTGGTTGAATTGAGTTTGGTTAGGTTCTGATTCAGGGAGGGGCAATATCGTAATTTTGGGACCAAAGTGATAGAAAATTGGTGAGGTATGACTCGAATTAAGGATTCTTTACCACAGGGTACTAAAGTGATTTTTTTGCAAACCACAAGGTACTTAAAGATTCTTTTCCCTATTTTTTTCCATCTTTTACGAGTTCCAGTGGGCAAGCATATAGATTAGTTGGCCAGAATTATAGGAAATTTGAATCAGAAGTTTGCACATCTTTCTCGGGCGAGTCTCGTGGGTTTCTTTTCCTTTTTCCAGCACAGTGATGTTACATTATAAGGCCAAAGATTTAGCAGAGGCCCAAATGGAACGAACTATGGCCTGGACTTTGACAGATTTTCCCCAAGTAATAATGTTCAACCTTGACTACAAGGGAGGAAATATGTAAATGGAGGTCAACTTGTTTTTGATGCATGGTCCATTTACCTTGGAAATTTGCATATACTAAATGTTATCACCGAAATTTTATGGGTTCCGTCGACGGAAATTCAATAAAAAAGAAGAGAAAGATGATAACTAATATAGATACAAACCTAAATATAGAAGTATGCTTGATAGTTCCATTTTTACAAAGGAATTAATCCGACATTCGTGATCATGGTTATATTTTGTTGAAATAACAGTATATAAAACACGAATTTTAAAAAATGGGAAGGGTGACATACGGCCACTAAATACATGTCACAAGATCTCCTAAAAATAAAAATAAATACATGCGACAAGATCTCCTAAAAAAAATACCACAAGATCTCCTAAAAATAAAAATAAATACATGCCACTAGCCCCTCGGGAATTTTATTGGAGATGTCGGAGATCCCACCAACCCAATTAATTAGGTCTTGTATTTTTAATGGAGTATGATATTTTCTATTCATAAAATTTCAACTCAATAACTATTAACAATATCAATTTTTTTACATTGAACTAATTTTATCATGATCTCGTATTATTATTCATCAAGGTCAACATTTTGTTAGGCCGACAGTTGATTGTTGTTGGATATGTGACTTTGCAATCTCCCTGTTTTTGGCAGTATATCATTAGTCACCTATCAAAAGATATATCAAATGTTTGAATAACATTAATTGGAAAGTGACATATTAAAAATTGATATTTCAATTACAATCAACTATTATAGTAGTAAGTAACATTCGTAACTAAAGATTAAAACTCAAATTCTAAATAATTAATTGTATGTAGCAAGAATAATAATTATTTTGTAAAAAGTTGTGGTTATAACCATAGTTTTCAAAATCGGACCGGAGATCGACCCGGTGGGCTGGCCGATCTCTGGTCGGACCAGTCCGACCAGTCGGATGGCCGGTCGTACTAGATTTTATATTTTTTAAAAAACTCTAATTTTTTGAAATATATATAGATATATAGATAAAAAATTTATGTAATAAATTAATAATAACATATAATCATACTTTATTTTATAAAATATCCCAAATAAAGTATCCATACAAACGGTTAATCTCGAATCAAAAATAAAAAAATAAACCAGTTAATATTTTCTGGTCAAACCGCCCAGTTTTTTGGTCGAACCATCCGGTCAGACTAGAAAATCTAAAAAAAAACCGGTTCGTTAGGTACCTGGTTGGATTATGAATTTCTGACCAGTGGTGTGGTCGATTCGTGGTCTGATCGATCGGACCGCTGATTTAAAAACAATGGTTATAACAAAAACAAACCAAAGAATAACATAAATAAACAAGTTGTAAATAATTTAGATAAAAATAGCATAATATCCTTATGTGTTGAGTACTTATATCAATATTATGTTTATTAAGTTAATAAAACTAAGATAAAAAATTTTAAGTTACTAATTAACACTTTCGCTCATCAATAAAAATTAGAACTACACTAATACGAATTATGACGATTGCTCCTCACAGCTTAACTTATTTTTACGATATCAAGAAATCTCATTAATACCTAATAATATGTTAATTGATTCCTCTATTAAATCGAGTGTCTTTCCATCCACTCTTATCTATAATCGTAACCTGGATAATAAAATTAGGCTAAACAATAACATCATTTAATAACTCTTACGCAAGATATTCGAACCATAATATAATATAGATAATCAATCATATAATTAAAACATCATACATATAATACAGCTACTTCTTCCTACACATATTGAATAGACACACGATCATTGAAAATATAACAAGAGATAGAGATAGAAAATTTTAATTTTCAATGAATAATCTCAAAACTTGCAAAAAAAATATCTAGGATATTGGGAATTAATTGTCCTAAACCTAAAGACTCATGACAAAATCTATAAGAGTTGTTCACATAATTCTTAAAAACGACCCGGAGATCGATACAGATTTGAGTCCAACCCTGGGTCGAGCGATCCGACCAGCTGTCTGGCCGGTGAGACTAGATATTTTTTCCTTCATATTTTAGTGTAATTTCCTAAAATATATATAAATATAAAGGTAAATAAGTATTGTAGAGTAAAATATTATATATATGCACAAATTTCCGGTTGAACCATATGTTTTTTGTTGATTTGACCGGTTCGACCGAAAATTGATCGGAAGTTGACCGGTCGAACCATAGTGTATCTTTTAAAATAAAAATGACCCGGAATGAGGTCTGAAACATGGTTCGACCGGTCAGACTTCTGGTCGGACCGCGTTTTTTAAAACTATGGTTGTTCATAATTACAACTCCTAAAACCCAAATATAGAGTTATTTTAATATTCAATTTTAATTTATAGATTGATTAACATTTTAGTAGGGTCAACTTTTTTATTTTAATAGATTAAATTATCAAGTAAATAAAAAATTAAGTGGAGTCAATTCACACAAATATTTGAACATTTACACGCACATCTGAAAAAGATCATCTTTATTAAAAATTACTATTTAACTAATAAAACAATCAATCATCATTTAATCACCAAACATATACGAAGAAGACACGACTAACTAGTGTTGGAAATTATTTTTTAATATGTCGGTACGAAAGGGAGGAGATGATAAAAAGAAACGTCATTATCGGCATATTATCGTAATACTTTGAATTATAAATATATAGTATCATAAGAAATTATTATCAATTTATGACCCGTTGTGTTCTAGCTGCCTCACCTTCGATCAATCACGTTGTACCCACCGCACCGAAATACTGGCTGGCTCCCACTCCAATTGAACGACCGGGGCCCACTCACCGCCACCCAATGGGCTGGGCTTCACCGGAACTTCACCTCCACAGGCCCAATATTTCAAATATCTCTCCTTTATATCAAAAGGAGAGAGCCAGCGAGCGAGTGTGAGTTGTATTTTACCTGTCTCAGTTGGCCGTTTGAACTTTTTGAAGCGTACACTTGTGCTTTGACTCCTCCGTTGACCGCCGCCGTGTGTTATTACCTTCCGCTCAGGTAAAAGCTCTCTTCATCTCCCTTATTACTTTCCCAAGGATCTCTCCATTTTCTTTGATTACTTATTTCCGATCTTTTCCAACTCCCGCAGATCTGTGAGTTTGATTGTGTTTTTCAATTTTAATTACTTTGTTTGTAATTCGAATTAGCGATTCGTAGTAACAGAGAGTAGTTGGATTTGATCTGCTAGGGATTTAACCGGAGAAACGTCCGGAGTTAGGGTAAAATCGCTGTACTTTGTCGTCTGTTTAGTGGAGATCTCGTAGAACCGGTTTATTGTCCTTTAGTTGCGGAGGATGTGGGAATCTAAATCTGAACTTTTCTTGTATGGTGGAAACCCAGACAATGGGCCGCGGAGTGAGCAGTGGGGGCGGGCAGAGTTCGTTGGGCTATCTGTTCGGTGATGGTGACGAACCAAAGCCTGCCAGGAGAGCTGCCCCAGCTCCTGTGACCGAGCCGCCGGCAGTCAACAATGCACCTTCTCCGGCCAAACCTGCTGCTGGTGCGCCGCAGCCGCCTGTTGATATTACCAAGCAAATCCCTGCTGGTATTAATAGTACTTCTACTAATAATTATATGCGGGCTGATGGACAGAACACCGGGAACTTCCTCACGGTAGCATTCTTTCCCGTCTTCTCTTTCTTATGTTATGCATCATCTTTGTTTATCTGCTTATTTCTAATTCTCCGAGCCCTTTGTTGGGCTAGATGAGCGCCTGTGGATCCACTTATTTAGATGATATTCTTATGTGTACAAGATGGGTGGAAAATCTGATTGAGAAAGTTTGGAAGCATCTTTCAGTTTAGTGCTTGTGAAATTTTGGTTCACGATTTTGACTTTGATCTTCCTGGTTTGCGAATCTTCCTTCCGATGATTAGTTTTAAGCCAACTAACTGATCAACCTTTGGGTTTTGAAACGGATACTGACTTTGCAACTTTATTGCCTCGAGTCTCATATCAAAGTACTCTATGGCTCTCACAATTTTGCTCTACTTTCTCCCATTATTTATGGAGACAAGTGTCCACATTGTTTCTTGCTTGATACTTACGATTCTGACTAGACAATATCTCAAAGTTCAGGTCATGTACACCTTCGCTTGTGTTGAATAACATGCAATATTGTTGTCCATTTCCTATTTTGCCTCACAATGATGCATGTTCCTGAAATGAGTTTTCTTATCAGGATCGGCCTTCAACCAAGGTTCATGCTGCCCCGGGTGGTGGATCTTCCCTCGGATACCTATTTGGTGGTGCCCCTGGTGGTGGCGGCAGTAACTGAGCGAGCCACTCTGCAAATCAACGCACCGAAACCATTGTTGATTTTTCTGGAACATGTAATGTGGATGCAGCACCTCTTTCTCCATTCTTAAAGTTTCTGTACTGGCCGAACCCTCTGATGTAATATATAGGCAATACTGTCTGCTTGGATCATTGAATCAAAAGGTATCTTGCTCGAGTATAGACATCTCAACAAACTACCCCTCTCCCTCTCTTTGACACGCATGATTTGACTCTGCAAGTAGATACACACAGAACTAAGATCGGATCGGACCCGAGAATGGATCATTTTTTGCAATTTACGAAGATAATTAATGAGTAGGCAGAGGAGAAGCTTGAACAATGCCCCCCTCTCCTCCGTGCACCCTCCAAATTCTCGTGGAAGTGCTTCTCATAGTAAACGCACATGAGATGCGTATAATTCAAACCAACCTGGACAGTCCAGGGGGATGTAGTGTCTGTGAAACAGCCTACTACTCTGCCTACCAGTAAACCTGAGGGTACCGCCAACAACGATCAGGTCCGATCTTTGCTGGTCCAGCAGCGTTCCCACCGCCGACCCGGCCTCCACCACTGCTTGCTGCACCACTCAGTCGGATCCTAGGTCCGCCATTTTACCTGGCTGATCCTTGGGGCTCTCTGAAGAAAGTGGAGACTGGAGAGCCGTAAGTTGGGCCACGAACTGAGAATTTGGAGTTAATGGTGAAACGATGGGGTGGTCGGGCCCAGGAGAAAGCCCAAGTGGATTCCCACTTTATAATCTAAATGGGCCGCCCTTTAATGATATGATGAGAAAAGGGCCACGATCTACGTCTAGATATATATGGTTTGGTTTTGGACTTTTGGTGTATTTTGTAATTTATACTATAGTTTTCAAATTCAACTTATAATTTCAATACCATTTTCAACAGGAACTGGTTATCCACTCCTTAGATGGAATTCTCAATACTGGAGTATAATTATCAAAATTCTAGATCATATGCATTTCAATTTCTCCATACCAGATCTTATAATGAATAACATCCTCAGAATTCGGAATCAAAACATCTATGTAAATTAATCTAATCACTTCATGATTTTATGGGGGGACAATGTAACTCCAACTGTAGGCTGGTAGAAATTTTATCAGAAAATTAATTATGTTCACGATAAACAAAACTACATCATATTTATTTTCTGTTACATTTCTGGATTAACTTCTCTCTTCCTCTCCGTGTTTGTCCTAATTGGAACCAAATAACTCAAGAGAATAAAGTAAAACATTTGAAAATTAAAAGCCAAATTGCTTCCATAGCATAGTGGTATTGCGTTCGCTTCGTAAGCGAAAGGTCGCGAGTTCGATCCTCGCTGGGAGCTGACTTTTAGTAATATTTTCATTTATTTTGATGTTTGCACTGTCTCCTTTCTCCGTAGCTCGATCAGAGACTACACATTTTTTCCTTGTTCTTTCCGGCATATCTTAATATTAAACGTGTTACTCGTAATTGTCATTTGTAGATATTTATTTTTGTAAACGATTTTTTAATTTTTCTGTTAATGTCCATTAACTATCTCTAAGTCACGTGAAACTATAAAAGAAAAACCGAAACAGGATATCCTAACTTGTCTCACCATAAATTGATCAGCACGTATGATGTAGTTTTGTTTTGTTTTTGTTTTTTTTTTTTGTTAAGTTAGGTGGGTGTCGTCCACCCTATCATTCAACAAAACTCATTACAGGCAGTACACTCATGGTACCCTGTAAGAAATATCAAAACATAGTTCGAAATCCAATCCAATCCGTTACTTTTTTTACCTAAAGTGTTGAACCAGGATGTTTTTATAATAAAATGGCGCGAAGCCTATATTAAACACGGATAATAGTACAAGAAAGATAAATACATAGACATAAGATAATATTACCAAACATAACACATAACATCAAAGACGAGGCTACGCGAGTATTTGAGTGCGTACAAGATACATGCAAAGGAGAGGCAAAGTTGACCGAAATCAATCGAGACAAAGTACTCCACCTGCAACCATAAGAGAGGAATCAAGAGCTAAACGGATCTCTGATCCGGCCAAAACTGATCCAAGCAAAAGCACATAACAGACATACATAATCCACCAAAAAATAAGACATACGTGGACCACATAAAGCATGAAAAAAATAAATGGAAAATAGGATCAGAGGGGATGTCGACAGAGACAATCCCCTTTGATCATCCACCGAAGTAAACTCTGACTAGCCAGGTGAAGGGCTAGCTCCGGAGGGTGACGCGGAGACGAGACTTGAAGGGTTGAGGAACTGTGCGGAGGAGCTCCCGAAGTGACGCGAAGACGAGACTGAAGGGTTGAGTGGCTGTGCGGAGGAACTCCGGTGGGATCTGGTCGGAGGAGTTCGGGATCGTCGGGATTTGGTCGAAAAATGCCAAAATCGTCAATATCTAGCCGGAGAGAAGCCATAACAGGGACAACGACAAAATTCCTCCGAGCAACGACGGTTTAGTTGGACGATGATTATAGGTTAGAGGATATAGTGGTGAGTGATTAGAAGAGGATGTGGTAGGTGGTGAGTGAAGGATGGAGGGTGGCTAATACCTTAGTATGGTCTCATACAGAGAGAGAGAGTTCTCCGGCGAGAGAGAGGAAAAAAATAGAGAACGTTAAGATCTCAACCTAGCCTTCGATTCAATGGGTGGTTACATTAAACTTCGATTTGTCAATGTTGAAAATATTATGAATTATTATGGATGCCATTACCCCACTTCATCATCTCCACTTCACCAATATTCTCCACTTCAAGTCATCATGAACTCCACCTCATTGTCATCATGAAATCCTATGGATGCAACTCAAGTCATCATGAAGATTCACTTAGCTTGCCTATAAATAGCTATCATTGTATGTACATTTTACACACTTGAATGATATATGAATGAGAAGTTCTTATTCTCCTCTCTTGCTCTCTTTCTCTCTACTATTACTATTGTTCATATTCCATAGAATTTATACCACGTTATCAGCACGAGGTTCTACCGTATTCTCAATATCGTCTTGAGAAGATTGAGCTATTGACAAATATACTTCGAGAACCTTGGCAGATGTTTTCATCCGCAGGTAACCAAGTGAAGGTATTATCGGCTTATTTACTTACCTATGTAAATATGTATCCAGCTTTGACTAGTGCAACAGTTTGCGTTTTGGTATGTATTAACTAAGATATCTGCATTACTGAACTCTCTGTTTTACGATTTTACCTCTATATTAAAGCCATGAATGGTTAATATTTAGGGTAGTTTACCACAAATATTAATGCTACCGATAGTTAAAATTTAAACAATTTATCTCGTATAGTACAAAACAAAATTTTATGCAATCACATGCAATTGACTAAAAGTCAGATGTTTAATTTAAGTGATAAGAAGTTTTAGTTTAAGTAATAAGAATTTTGGTTTACCTAAGTTGATTTAAATCCAAGTCGTATGAGTGTAAATATTTCACATGAAGAAATAACTTAATCTTTATGATTTATATTCTATTATTAAATTGCTAATCATATCATTATTATTAATCGTGAGTTACAACTATATTATCATGCATCATTTAATCAAGAGCAAATTGCCCTCAGGTCCCTGTCCTTTGCTAAAATCACCATTTTCGTCCCTGCTGTTTCAAAAATGATGATTTCATCCTCCAGATTTGATTTAATAGCACTCTAAGGTCCCTGGTGCCGGAATCGGAAGATTTTTCTGGCAAAATTGGACTTAAGATTACGAAAATACCCTTTTCCTTTAAAAAGTAAAAAAATAAATTGAAACACAATCGTAATTCGTATTGAGCTGAAATTTTTCATGAAGCATTCTAAAAATACACATGATTTACGCAAAATATTTCAGAAATTTTGGAGATACAGAAGTATTGTTTTTATTTTTCAACGTGCCAAAATTTTGTAAAATCATATAAAATATAAAACTTGTCTAATTGGGCTAAAACTTATCCCATGTGTTCTTAAGAATATCTAGTGAATTTAGGACCTAAAACTTATTCTATGTGTCCTTAAGCATCTTTACTAAAGACTCTATTTTTAGTAAAAAAATAAATTAAAATTCTATATTTTTGGTATCCCCAGACTTTTTCAAAATTTGCTTGTGAGAATCCATAATTTTTTATTCCTAAATTCATTAAAGATGCTTAAAGACACATGGAACAAGTTTAAGTCCAATTAGACAAATTTTCTATTTTATATGATTTTACAAAATTTTGGCGTATTGAAAAATAAAAAAAATACTTTTGTGCCTCCAAAATTTCTGAAATTTTTTGCGTAAATCATGTGTATTTTTAGAATGTTTCATGCAAAATTTCAGCTCAATACGAATTACGATTGTGTTTCAATTTATTTTTTTACTTTTTAAAGGAAAAGGGTATTTTCGTAATCTTAAGTCCAATTTTGCCGGAGAAATTTTCCTATTCCGGCACCAGGGACCTTAGAGTGCTATTAAATCAAACCTGGAGGATGAAATCATCATTTTTGAAACAGTAAGGACAAAAATGGTGATTTTAGCAAAGGACAGGGACCTGAGGGCAATTTACTCTTTAATCAATTCTTGAACAGTTCAAAAATGATCAGAATGGTTGTGTGTAGGAGGCCATAGCTATATGTGTGTGTCGCTTTCTTCAAATAAATTTCGGCATATTCAAACAGAAAGTTGTCAAATCAACTTTTGCTTTGTCCTCTGGCTTCGGTTCGATTAATTTTGGAGCAACCCAATAAATATATTTATTGGTAGTTAAGGCTTTGTTGTTCCTGATCTAGCTTTATTATTTCAACGAAAAGGTCTAGTAGGATAGGGTAGAACGGATCGGATTCCAGCTATAAGTTTTTTCGTATGCAATAGACCAATCGGTCTGTGTGACCCATATGAAAATAGATTATATATACACGAGTCATGAACCACCAAATGCTATTTTATCCTAATGAAAAGTTTCGAACTTCATTTATGATTCATTCACGTTCGAAACTAGATTATTGGCATAAATAAATAGTAAATAGATACGATTTGATATATATCCTATGAGGATCACAAATGATTACCGTGGCTACCTTTGTTAATTAATTGTTTGTTAATTTATTGTTCATTTACCATGGCTGTTTCTTTTTTGTGTTTTGAATATTTATTGTTCATTAATTTACTTCTCGGTATAATAAATCATATCTAATGTTATTACATTTGCTTATGATAGTATTATCATGTTGAATCTTGTCAAATTTGATTTTGTGGCTTTTCATATCACGGGCAAGAATTATTTATCATGGGTATTAGATGCCGAAATTAAATCATACTTTTGTTTCTTGAATTTAATATAAATATTTCTTTTATTGTGAAGAGTATGGAATTGGCTCAAGTTGGTGGACTATCTATTAAAGAGCGAGATTTATGTTTGGTAGACAGTGCCACAACGCACACCATACTTAAGGATGATAAATATTTCCTTTATTTGATTAGGCATGAAGCCAATGTTAGTACCATATAAGGTACAACGAATATAATTGAAGGCTCCAGAAGAGCCAATTTATTTTTACCTGGAGGTACGAATTTTTGCATAAATAATGCATTATATTCTCCTAAGTCTCAAAAAAATTTATTAAGTTTCAAAGATATACGCCAAAATGGGTATCATGTTGAGACAATAAATGAAGGAAATAAGGAATATTTGTCTATAACAAATATTATTTCGGGTAAAAAGTGTATATTGGAAAACTTACCCGCTCATTCATCTGGTGTGTATTATACGTATATCAGTGCACTTGAAGCACATGCAATTAGAAGTTTATTGATTTTGCTATTTAGCATGACCGGCTAGGCCATCCGGGTTCAATTATGATGCGAAGAATTATTAACAATTCAAGTGGACATTCTTTAAAGAACCAGAAGATTTTCCAATCCAATGAATTGTCATGTATTGCATGCTCTCAAGGCAAATTAATAATCAGGCCTTCGCCAGCTAAAAATAGATATGAATCTATTGAATTTCTGGAACGTATACATGGTGATATATGTGGACCTATTCATCCTTCATGTGGACCATTTAGATATTTTATGGTATTAATTGATGCATCCACTAGATGGTCACATGTATCTTTATTATCAACTCGCAACCTGGCGTTTGCGAGACTACTAGCTCAATTAATTCGATTACGAGCTCATTTTCCAGATAATCCAATTAAGACCATTCGTCTTGATAATGCTGGTGAATTTACTTCTAAATCATTCAATGATTATTGTACGGCCATTAGTATAAGTGTTGAACATCCTGTAGCTCATGTTCACACTCCAAATGGTCTTGCCGAATCGTTTATTAAACGGATTCAATTAATTGCAAGACCATTGCTTATGAGAGCAAAACTCCCTATTTCAGCTTGGGGACATGCTATTTTATATGCAGCAATGTTAATTCGTATCAGGCCAATAAATTATCATGAATTCTCCCCATCTTAATTGGTTCATGGTCAGGAACCAAATATTTTCCATCTAAGAATTTTTGGATGTGCGATTTATGTTCCAATTGCTCCACCACAACGCACTAAAATGGGACCCCAAAGAAGATTGAGAATATATGTTGGATTTGATTCTCCATCAATAGTAAAGTACATTGAGCCATATACTGGGAATATATTTACAGCACGATTTGCCGATTGTCATTTTGATGAATCAAATTTTTCAACATTAGGGGGAGAAAATAAGCAGCTTGAAAAAGATATTAGCTGGAATGAATTATCTTTGCGCTATCTAGATCCTCAAACAAAGCAAAGTGAACTTGAAGTTCAAAAGATAATTCATTTTCAAAATTTAGCTAATCAATTGCCAGATGCTTTTGCTGACCCAAAGAGAGTGACTCAGTCACATATTCTAGCTGCTAATGCTCCTTTAAAGATTGATGTTCCTGAAGGACGATCAATTATTGCCAACGAAGATAAGGCACAAATGAAACGTGGTAGGCCTATTGGTTCCAAAGATAAAAATCCTCGTAAAAGAAAAGGAGCAATTAAAGATGGTCAAAATGATGATATCTTGACTCCCGAAGAGTCCCCAGTCAATATTCATGTTAAGGAAGGGCAGATTCTATAAGAATCGCTTCCAAGAGAAGATCAGGTACATGAACATGTTGATAATCATGAGATCTCAATAAATTATGTTATGACTGGAGGAACATGGAATCGAAATGAAGTCATCATTGATGATGTTTTTGCTTATCACGTAGCACTAAGTATTGTGGAATGTGAAGAGGATCTAGAACCATAATCTATCAAAGAATGTATGCATAGAAAAGATTGGCCAAATTGGAAAGATGCAATGAAATCTGAATTAGATTCACTTGCGAAACGTGAAGTTTTTGGACCAGTAGTTCGCACACCTGAAGATGTGAAACCCGTAGGATATAAATGGGTGTTTGTGCAAAAACAAAATGAGAAAAATGAAGTTGTGAGATATAAAGCACGACTTGTCGCACAAGGCTTTTCTCAAAGACCTGGTATTGATTATAAAGAGACTTATTCTCCTATGGTGGATGCAATCACGTTTCGATATCTGATAAGTCTGGCAATAAATGAAAAGTTGGATATGTGTCTAATGGATATTATTACGGCCTATTTGTATGGTTCACTTGATAGTAATATTTATATGAGAATCTCCGAAAGATTAAATGTACCAGAAGTACGTGATTCAAGTCAAAAAGGACTATACTCGATCAAGTTATGTCGGTCATTATATGGGTTGAAATAATCAGGGCGCATGTGGTATAATCGTCTTAGTGACTACTTATCACAAGAAGGTTATAAGAATGATCCTATTTGCCCATATGTTTTTATACGGAGATCTGGATCAGAATTTGTTATAATTGCAGTTTATGTTGATGATCTCAATATAATTGGAACTCCTATAGAGCTTAAAAAGGCAGTTGATTATTTGAAAAATGAATTTGAAATGAAAGATCTGGGAAAGACAAAACTATGTCTTGGGTTGCAAATTAAACATCTTGAAGATGGAATTTTTATGCATCAATCATCCTATGTATCCAAAGTGATAAAGCATTTCAATATGGATAATGCACACCCATTGAATACTCCAATGGTTGTAAGGTCACTCGATGTGAAAAAAGATCCATTTAGACCTCGAGAAAATGGTGAAGAATTTCTTGGTCCTGAAGTACCATATCTTAGTGCAATAGGTGCATTAATGTACTTGGCTAGTCATACACGAACTGATATATCATTCTCTGTTAATTTACTAGCAAGATACAGTTCTTCACCTACAAGAAGACATTGGACTGGAGTCAAACAAATATTTCGTTATCTTCGAGGTACAATGGATATGGGCTTGTATTATCCAAATGTCTCAAAAGCAGACATAATTAGATATGCAGATGCAGGATATTTATCTGATCCTCATAATGGTCGATCACAAACTGGCTATTTATTTATATGTGGAGGTACGACCATTTCATGGCGTTCAATGAAACAAACTATATCTGCCACCTTATCTAATCATTCTGAAATTTTGGTTATTCATGAAGCAAGCCGAGAGTGTGTTTGGTTGAGATCTATTGCTAAACATATTCGAGAATCCTGTGGATTACCTTTTCAAAAAGGAATACCTACGATCTTATACGAGGACAATACTGCATGCATTGCCCAATTGAAAGAAGGTTATATTAAAGGTGATCGGACAAAAAAATATCACCAAAATTCTTTTTCACACACGATCTTCAAAAGGATGGAGAGATAATTGTTCAACAAATTCGTTCAAGTGACAATCCGGCAGATTTGTTCACGAAATCTCTGCCTGCTACAGTTTTTAAGAAGCATGTCCATAATATTGGTCTGAAACAACTCAGAGATCTCAAGTGATTTTATGTTGTACTCTTTTTCCTTATCTACGGTTTTATCCCAATGGGTTTTCCGA